>OZ026550.1:182500-190000 GCA_964020155.1 Chondrilla cf. caribensis | reverse complement strand
TGATCAGTGAGGGTACGTTGTTGAGATCATCAATACAACCACCAATGACTACAAAAGACGATGAACTAACTGCAATAGCACAAGATCGTGAATGAGGCCTAACACACTGTCCAACATTAGACCACTTGTCAGTGGTTGGATCATAAATGGAGACATCAGATGTTGGCTTGCCTGATGTAAATCCACCCACCACTATTGGGTGGTCACTGTCCACCACTAGACCAGATATAGAGTAAGGAGTGTTCTGTATTCGAATCCATTCTACTTCTTGTTTCTTGGTAACGGCATTGACTACCTCCTCCACAGGTAGCTTGTAGGCTTCTCTGGTGGCTGTTGTTGTACTTTTCATGCCACTGGTGATGTACAGATACCTGCAGCTAATAGAGGTTCTGATTTCCCACATTGGTAGTGGTAGCTTGAAGAAGCTCGAGGTGGTCCATTGGAAGGTGTCCATGTTGAAGACGTCGACACTGTCAAGGAGGGTCTTGTCATCACTTGCTTTCCCGCCAGCCACTAGCATGAGGTTGTTGCAGTGGATGATACACGGACGAACTCTTTTTGTTGGCATTGGAGGTACTTTAGGAAACCACTGCTTCTTTTCTTCATCCCAAGTGATTGTCGAGTTGGTGATTTCTCCAGTGGATGCATCTCGTCCTCCAATCAGAGTTAGCTGACCGTTCACCAATGTTGATTCGCCGTGGTAGATTGGTGAAGGTGGCAGTGTGGTCCACTCGGCTGTGATGGTGTCGTATACTTGGACCAACTGAGCATGCTCAATATCAACACAGGCACCTCCGCTAACATATATCTTTCCTCCAATCACTACGGCTGTAGCATGATATGTTGGCATGGGAAGAGGAGGCAGTTGGATGGACTGTAACTTGTTACCTTTTAAGAGTACATCACTTTGGAACACCTACAGTAGAAGACAAGTGAGAGGATTTGTTATTGCAATGAGACTGACAGAACCAAAGAAGGTACTCACATGCATGTGTGTTGTGTATGCACTGTACATGTTTGCCTGTCATGTAACAGGTATATTTTGAGGGGACAGATTTTCACCACCATATATTCATGTACAAGAGTTGATACCATTGACCCATGTACATCAACCTACCACACATATCATGTATCATGTCTGCTGTATACCCTCAGCATGTACTACCTTGACTCAGGTACACACTTAACATTGTACACAAAGTTTTAGTGTGTTATGTTACATATGCAACATGCAAACAATGAGCTATAAATGAACTGTAAACTGTACTACCATCACAGAGATGAGAGGTGGAGTTATTAAGAGAGAGATTTGGACCTCTCGGAAACACATTCTTGTAAGCCCTCACACCTCAATATTGGCACAAGAATGACACAGTGACTATTATTATAGCTAGGGTTCAATAGACTCAATTGAGGATAAAACATTACAACAAGTGTACATATGTACATTAGTGTGGTGTTGAGTAGTCAGACGTGCAGGGACGTTGGATGCCATTTTGTTGTCAATTCCAAGCTGTTTTGAGGATATGACATTTTCATATTATGCCACCATAAAATGGCTGACAACAGTTCTCTGATGTTTAGTTTGAAGTCTGAAGAAGGGGTTTCAACAAGTCAACTCCATATCACTGGTTTCATCACAATGGTCTTGTTTCAACCAATGCATGGTACAGCCATACAAGCTGCACCTATTCCCACAGCACTGATATGTACAGTATGTACATTAGCATATGGTATGGAGTAGTCACTTTGAACTGGGAATAAGGACTGTTTGCTATCATTTCATATTTACAGACGTCTCATCTCAGGTTGCCTTGTCCACTTGTGGACTGACAGTGTTGAAGGATTGTGGAACTGACACAAGTATTGTGACACACTTGATGTGTTGGAATGCAATATTAGAACACTCACTCAACTCATGTGCATGGTCTACACAGGATCGAAGGAGATGTACTAAAATAGAGCAGCTATAGGATACACACTAGTAGTATCTACCTGTGTGGTGCATTAACATGATAGAAGGTGTATATAAGGTGATTAAGAAATTAAATCATCTCACTCACCTTTGGCTCAATCTTTCTCACTTCTGTGTACAATTTCCAACCTCCTGGGTGAGACAACTTAAAATATGCTAAGACTTCTTCAATGGTCGGCCTCTCCTTTGGGTCGTCCTTCAGACAATTGCAGATTAGTGCTTTAAGGGGATGGTCGTCTGGTACTTTGGAGAGATCCTTTCCTCGTCGATCCACTTCTGATACAGTACCGATTCCAAACATCGAACAAGAAGGAGGTTCTTGGGTTGCTACCTCTAGCATCACCACACCCAGGGAGAACACATCACCTTTGTCAGTAAAGCGAGTTTCGTTGTCGCGTAGGGCCTCTGGTGGCATGTACAGTACAGTGCCAGGTTGGGTGGTGGTCAAATACTGGATGTCTGAGGGACGGAAATTAGCCTGGCTGAAGTCACCAATTTTAACAATTCTTCCATCTTTGTCCAGGAGAATATTGCTAGGTTTCAAATCACGGTGGAGAATCTTGGGATCCTGATGGTGTAAGTATCTTAGCCCGGAAGCGATTTGTTGGCATATACCGACCTGCTTCTCCTTTGAGAGATTTCCTCTGTTGTCTTTGAGGAACGTCTCCAACGTCTGGTCCATCAACTCCATTACCAGTAATACACCACCTTCTTGTGTCTCGTCATTGAATACACCGATAAACTCCACAATATGAGGGTCTTTGGCTGCTCTCAGAATGTCACATTCTCTTCTCAAGTCCTCCACTGCTCTCACGAAATCTGTACTTTCTCTGTTGACAAGAATATCATTAATCTTCTTCACAGCGACTGGTCTAGAATGGTACGTTCCCCTGTAGACACTCTGGTAGTCTCCTTTACTGATGCATTCACCAATCTCTAGTCCTTCTGCTCCAGGTAAGTACTGCAATAAATGAATAGTACAAATATATTCATCAGTAATGCACTGTACATACTGTATGTGTAGCATGTACAGAATGTACATACGTACATATTCATATACACATACTATACACTATATACATACTGTTAACTATACTCACTACATGCAGTATGTACATGCAGGTAGTACCTGTACATACTATAACAGTAGTAGCTAACAAATGCATGTAACGTACACATGTACACAAATAATACCTTTGAAAGAAGGTACTTTTTCTTCAAATTTATCTTCTCTTCCTCTAATTTCTTCAATTCAACTTCGAGTTCTTCTGTTCCTTTTCCCATCCCCACTTCCAATTCAGATTTCCGCTTTCTTGACTCAATCAATTCCTCCTCCAGCCTGAACTTCTCCTTGGCTAACTGGACAGTACTGTTCTTGTATATTTCTGCTTCCTTCTTAGATTGATCTAGTTCCTCTTCTTTCACTTTCAGCTTCATTCCTTTTGCTATCAGGACATTTTCCATCTCGGCTTTCTCTATCTTCAACTCAGCTTTCTCTCTCTCCAGCTCGGCATTATCTCTTGTAACTTTTTCCAACTCGGTCTGAAGGCTTGATCTCACAGCTGATAGCTCATTCTCCAATTGATTCTTCTCATTTTTGAGTGAGACAACATCCTCACTATCAGACTACACAGAGGAAACAGTACACCAGTACAAGCATACAGTGAACAGTGGAGTGTGTACTAGTGTACATGGTGAGGTAGTGTGTGTACTAGTGTACATGGTGAGGTAGTGTGTGTACTAGTGTACATGGTGAGGTAGTGTGTGTACTAGTATACATGGTGAGGTTGTGTGTGTACTAGTGTACATGGTGAGGTAGTGTGTGTACTTAGTGTACATGTTGAGGATAACTAAGGTTGTACTGTACTTAGTATGAACATAATGATATTCTCATCTTCAGTGTTATGTAATATTATTCATAGTTGAGTTATCATATTCATTATGACAGTAATGTTATTCATAGGTCAGGTTCACTGTCCAACTTTGCATGTCAACAGGTATGCAGTACACCAGACCCTCTCTGGCTGTTCTACATCAAAATGGTGGTTTGGGTCTGGTCCACTCCAGACCAGGTACATCCCTTGTACACAACACATGCAATACACATACACTCACAACTAGCTCAATGGTAGCCTTCTCCAGGTCACATGCAAAGTATCCGAACACAATCAGATGTGTCATCCCGAACATCCTCTTCAATTCTGACAAGTGAGACAGAACCTTAGGAGACAACAGAGCAGCGTCCACTGTGAGGATGGAGAAAAACAACACAGTACAGCCTTCTTCAAACCCTTCAAACAATGTATCCTCCAACTGCAGGTACTTGGAGAAGTATTCCTTCATTTCAAGCACCAGGGAAAGAAGGACTTGCTCCTTGGATATCACAATGGCCATGTGGGTGTGGCCCTTGCGCAGTGGGAGTGTCACTCTTCTCTTCTTACAAGACGTCAGCATCTCCCTCAAGTGTTCGGCCAGTTTCGACTCGTATTCTTGAAGGTCCTTCTTCAGATCCTCATCCTCTAGGACCTCCACAGCATGGTGCACCAGGAGGGTTTCGTAAATGGTGGACTTTTCTTCGATGAAATCAAAAAGTCCATCAGCTGTGTTGGGGACAGGTGGTAACGGTACTGGTCTCACGCCATGGACAATCTTGCGATACTTCATCCGCATCATGGCACGAAGCTCGCTGATTCTTCCAGGGTCTGCTGATGAAAGCTTTGATAGGAACTTCTTGCTCATAAATTTATCAAATTTATCCTCCAAATCAGGGTTTTCTGGTAAAGAGATGTCTCCTTCTCCATTTCTGTACTTGTCTACAATCTCCTTAATCTTCTTCGATCTCTCATCCGCTGTGAGAGGTGCATACATTACAGTACACAAAAGTGGTAGTGAGTGAAGTATATGTACATATACTATAGTGTATACCCCACCAGTGGACATTGTACAGCAAATACAGAACACATGAAATGATCAACATACCTTGACTACTTTCCATCATTGATGAACTCTCCTTCAGTTTCACTGAAGTTGGCGACAGCTCATCTTGTGAGGATTGTGGGGTTGGGTCACTGGAACATGTTGTGTACTGTGAAATGTACAATCAGGTAAACAACAGTATGTACACACACAAGTGAGAGACACTCATCACAGGTAGTACATGTCTGGGAGTGCTCAATCCACTGCACACACCACTACCTGGAAACAGTGAGAACAAGAGACCACCATGAGCTGTGGAGGCTTGTACTATGAGCTGTGGAGGCTTGTACCATGAGCTGTGGAGGCTTGTACTATGAGCTGTGGAGGCTTGTACTATGAGCTGTGGAGGCTTGTACCATGAGCTGTGGAGGCTTGTACTATGAGCTGTGGAGGCTTGTAGTATGAGCTGTGGAGGCTTGTACCATGAGCTGTGGAGGCTTGTACTATGAGCTGTGGAGGCTTGTAGTATGAGCTGTGGAGGCTTGTAGTATGAGCTGTGGAGGTTTGTAGTATGAATTGTGGAAACACTATAGTATATGCAAGTTAGGAGTTGTGCAGTAAACGTACTATAGGGTTTGGGTTAGGGTGTTAGGTTAGCGTGCGCGAGTTAGGATATCATGTACTAGCTCTAGAATACGGACTGATACGGTTCAGCTTGTGACGACTTACTTTAGTCAGTTTGCGCTTCAGTTTGTTCGACCACGCTCTGTGGTGAGGCAGTAAATGCGATTCGGCGGTTTCTTCCAGAACCTCACAGAACCTCCTCAACGTCTCCAGAGTACCGTTTCTGATCAGATGGTCCAGAAATAGCTGATTCGAGAGGTTCGGTGTAGCTTCGCGATCAATATCTTGCATTAGGTCGTATCCAATGAACTTTTTGGTAAATAATACCCCAGATATAGTCTTTATATTCAGCTCTCTTTTAATATCGATGAAAAATTCTTGCAAAATTTCCTCGACCAAAGGTGTTCCCGTTGTTTTAGCCATTTTTCCCGTCTTGCGGGAAGCCATTTAATCTCAGCCGGACTTTCACAATACATCTTTTATAAGAAATCATATGGCTATTATGCGATATAAATAGATACACGCCACACCTGCAATTTATATGGACATTCCATATACGTCCTGTGGTACCAACACTTGAGATTATGACAGAAGTAGTTAATATATGGATGTACTTGCATCTACTTCCAATAAATGAGCATATGAAACATGTATGGAGATGTACAGGCCACATACAGAGATGGGGATTGTTTCATATGTTAGTTTGCATCCTCAGCTAGGTCTGGCTAAAATATCAGGTTGACGCACCCCTCTCCCATGAGCTATACGAGAAGGTACTTAGCATTTTCTCCTATTTTTCCCATACATTGAATAATATTTAGAACCTCCAAAATTTGATGTAGCTAGCCTACATGTTGTTACTAGCAACATATGGAGATGGGAATTGTTTCATAATTTGGTTCACATGATACAATATTAATACATATACTTTTATATGTATATACATTCCAATATTGGGTGGTCTTGTATGACCTACTGGAGCTTATTAAGCTTAACAAATTTCTACTGTATGTGTGTATTCTATAAGAGATGAGTTGAAGTCATACTACAAAAGTATGATAAACAACATCATTAGTAATATTAGATTGATGAAATGAAACAGAACACATTATACAGGAGATGAGTTATGGGTTCAAGGTTCAGTGGGCGTGATTTCAATTAAACCTCCGTCGCATTCTCTTTCCGAACTAGTTCTGTGCAAAGTGAGCATATCCCATGTGGAGATGAGTGTGGAGGTGAGTGTGGAGGTGTGTGTGGAGGTGTGTGTGGAGGTGAGTGTGGAGGTGAGTGTGGAGGTGTGTAGTGTGTGTGGAGGTGTGTGTGGTGTGTGTGTGGAGGTGTGTGTGGAAGTGTGTACAGACACTGTCTGTGACTCAGACTAGGTACAGCTAGACAGGACCACAGTGAACGTGTACCCTACCTTGATCCCCTGAAGAAAGAGGTGGAGGACTTCTTCTTCCAGGTCCACTCCGCAGCACTCCTTGAGGGGGGATGGGTAGGAGCTATCAAGACAGCACCAATATGTACCAATGAACATGCATGAACACACACACAACACACACACACACACACACACACACACACACACACACACACACACACACACACACACACACAACACAACACACACAACACACACACACACACACACACACAACACAACACACACAACACACAACACACACACACACACACACACACACACACACACACACACACAACCACCCACTCAGTGATAGTCACCCTCTTCAGGTCCCACCTCCCCAGTCCGGTAGGCTCAATGGGCCAAACAGCTGGTCCACCCTCCCAGAACGTCCACGCTGGATACAGTATATCTAAATACTGGGGTGTCTATAATACAAATTCCATATAAATTCCTACATTTCATACAAATGTGGTGAACATATTGGCATATCCACAATATAAATTCACTACAAACCACCCTCCCCACACAGGGATACAAACCACCCTCCACACACGGGGAT
>OZ026550.1:127500-177500 GCA_964020155.1 Chondrilla cf. caribensis | reverse complement strand
TCTCAGAATGTCGCATTCTCTTCTCAAGTCCTCCAGTGCCTTCTCCAAATCTGCACTTTCTCTGTTGACAAGAATATCACTAATCTTCTTCACAGCAACTGGTCTAGAATGGTACGTTCCCCTGTAGACACTCTGGTAGTCTCCTTTACTGATGCATTCACCAATCTCCAGTCCTTCTGCTCTAGGTAAGTACTGCAATAAATAAACAGCTCAAAATGAATACACAAGTATTATATGTACCATTAATATTGCTAATAAGTTATAATTATACTGTATATACAAACATAAACATAAACATTAGCACACCAATATACCTTGAAAAGGAGGTACTTTTCCTCCAAATCTCTATTCACTTTTTCTAAATTTTTCAATTTAGACTTTAGCTTATCCATCTCCTTTCCCATTCCAACTTCCAGCTCAGATTTCCCCTTTCTTGACTCAATCAATTCCTTTTTCAGCTTGGACTTCTCTTTGGCTAACTTAACGGTACTGTTCTTGTACACCTCTGTTTCCTTTTTAGATTGATCTAGTTCCTCTTCTTTCACTTTCAGCTTCATTCCTCTAGCTATCAGGTTATTCTCCATCTCAGCTTTCTCTCTTACCAGCTCAGCTTTCTCTCTCTCCAGCTCGGCTTTCTCTCTCTCCAGCTCAGCATTCTCTCTTGTCACTTTCTCCAACTCAGTCTGATGGCTTGATCTCACAGCTGCTAGCTCATTCTCCTTCTCAGTTTTGAGTGAGACAACATCCTCACTTTCGGACTACACAGAGGGAACAGTACACCAGTACAAGCATACAGTGAACAGTGGAGTGTGTACTAGTGTACATGTACACTAGTACACACATACCTCACCATGGTGGTGTAGTGTGTATATTTGGTGTACATGGTGAGGTAGTGTGTGTATAACATTATAATAATATTTAGTATCATAATATTCAGTACCATGTAATAGTATTCATAGTTGAGTTATCATATTCATTATGACAATGTTATGCATGCTAACAGGTATGCAGTACACCAGACCCTCTCTGGCTGTTCTACTTCAAAATGGTGGTTTGGGTCTGGTCCACTCCAGACCAGGTACATCCCTTGTACACAACACATGCAATACACATACACTCACAACTAGCTCAATGGTAGCCTTCTCTAGGTCAAATGCAAAGTATCCGAACACAATCAGATGTGTCATCCCGAACATCCTCTTCAATTCTGACAAGTGGGACAGAACCTTAGGAGACAACAGAGCAGCATCCACTGTGAGGATGGAGAAGAATAACACAGTACAACCTTCTTCAAACCCTTCAAACAAGGTCTCCTCCAACTGCAGGTACTTGGAGAAGTATTCCTTCATGTCAAGCACCAGGGAAAGAAGGACTTGCTCCTTGGATATTACAATGGCCATGTGGGTGTGGTCCTTGCGCAGTGGGAGTGTCACTCTTCTCCTCTTACAAGACGTCAGCATCTCCTTCAAGTGTTTGGCCAGTTTCCACTCATATTCCTGAAGGTCCTTCTTCAGATCCTCATCCTCTAGAACCTCCACAGCACGGTGCACCAGAAGGATTTCGTAAGGAGTAGATTTTTCAGCAATAAATTCATAGAGTCCATGGACTGTGTTGGGGACAGGAGGCAATGGTGCTTGTCTCACACCATGGATGTGCCTTCGATACTTCATTTGTACAATGGCCTGGAGTTTTCTGATCACTTCAGAGTCTGCTGATGAGAGACTGACACAAAGATTTCCCAAGATGTCCTCCAGCTCATCCTCCAGATCAGGGCTATTCGGAAGGAGCAGCTCTCCTTCTCTTTTTCTGTACTTGTCTACAATCTCCTTAATCTTCTTCGATCTCTCGTCCTTTGTAGACATTGTTTGGGTTGATTCACCTCGGGTGACAGGTGATGAGGATGATGGAAGACCTGAACACACAAAATAAAGTATCTCATTCACGTCAGCAAAATTAGCACTGTAACATGCTCTGTGGGTGATATCCACTGTGAGAAGTGCATACATTACAGTACACAGAAGTGGTAGTGAGTGCAAAGACGTAGTTGTGAGTGGAGTAGATGTACATATACTATAGTACATAACCCATCAGTGGACATTGTACAGCAATTACAGAACACATGAAATGATCAACATACCTCGATTACTTTCCATCATTGATGAACTCTCCTTCAGTTTCACTGAAGTTGGCGACAGCTCATCTTGTGAGGATTGTGGGGTTGGGTCACTGGAACATGTCGTGTACTGTGAAATGTACAATCAGGTAAACAACAGTATACGTACACACACAAGTGAGAGACACTCATCACAGGTAGTACATGTCTGGGAGTGAGCTCTGAGTAAGGCTAATCTCAGTACCAAGAGCACTCAAAAGATAACAACATGCAGACTACAAAACCTAACATCAGAGCAAATACAGTAACTACACAGATGTCATAAACAGGCCATAAGTGGTTGTTGGTGGTTGTACGTATATGTGAGTTAGGAGTCGTGTAGTAAGCATATATCATGGTGTATGTCAGTTAGGATACCATATGCATTATAGCTATACAGTGGGACCTTTATGAAGGACACATTGGGACCAGCTAATTTGTCCACTGTAGAGAGGTTGTCCACTCTTCAGAGGTGAAATGTAATAGCGCTATAGGAGTATTTTGATGCCTTAGAAAGTGTCCTTTGTGGGAAAGTTACTTCAATGGTGTTCTATATTATATTCAGAGTGTCCTTTAACACAGGGTTCACTGTAGAATACGGACTGATACGGTTCAGCTTGTGACGACTTACTTCAGTCAGTTTCCGCTTCAGTTTGTTCGACCATTCTCTGTGGTGAGGCAGTAAATGCGATTGGGCGGTTTCTTCCAGAACCTCACAGAACCTCCTCAACGTCTCCAGAGTACCGTTCCTGATCAGGTGGTCCAGAAGCAGTTCATTGGCGTCGTCTTGGTTAGCTTCACGATCAATACTTTTCTTCAAGTTGTAATCAATCAGTCCTTTGGCGTACAACACGTCAGCTGTACGTTTTGTATTCAACTCTTTTTTCATATCAATAAAGAAATCTCGCACTACTTCTTCGACACTAATCGTGGGCGGTCCCGTCTGGGAAGCCATTCTGACAATTCATGGGCGTGGCAGCACAATAGCGCAATAGTACGGCTTTCAATCTCGGCTTCGCAATACAACTTTTATACACAATGATAAGGTAATCAAGCGGTATAAATAGGAACCATAACACTGCTCCAGGGAAGTGGCTTTGAATGTAGTATAGACACATGTGTATAAAACATGTCAAGTCAATTTGTATACATTATTGGATGCAGATGTACAGCTCCATCATAAATTGTGTGGACAGCGTGAACAGTATTGGAATGAATGGACCATTATTAGCAAACTGTTGGTATACGACACACACACACACACACACACACACACACACACACACACACACACACACACACACACACACAAGACAGTAGAGTCATTGAGGAGACTCAAACAAGTCCACTTCTGAAGGCTTCTTCATCCACTGTCCAAATCCTTTGTCTTGGAGTTCTGCAAACAGCTTCTTCTTGGAGACATTGTACTCCTCTGAAGACTCTTTAGCATTCTTGTACACTGTGTGGTCCATCAAGTCCTCGTGTTTGGATAGACTTTACGGAATTCACCAAAGAGACCTAACTAGGTGATATGAGACTGATAAAATACACCTTTACAATACACTGCTTGTTTAGAATAGTACGTGGTTCCAGCTATTTTAAACTACACCCACACAATACAATAAATGTACAGAACATGCACTATTAGTTCCAGTACATAAGGTGTGCTGTACACGTCCATGTGTGTGCAGTGAGTGGATAGTCTACTTCAGTAGTACTTACTGTCTACCACCTAGTGTTGTCTATGGGATGGAGACGATACTTCAATGTACAGATATAATGTACGTACATCAAGTACATGTACATGTGTGTTGTTCCAGTACGTTACCTGTACTGTACATGTGTGTGGTTCTAGTACGTCATCTGTACTAAACATGTTTACAATAAGTGTACATGCATCATGTGGCCTGTCCTAGAGTAAACAATCAATAATCAGACAAATCAATTTTCGGACACTCGGATCTCGGAAAGTACTTAAGCTATTGACTTCAAACAAAAAGCACTATATAGGTCTCTGTAAGATAGCACATGGTACGTACTATGAAGTTTATACCTTTGCCCACCTTTGCGATACGGGCAGGTAAGTGACGTGTCCGAAACAATCAATTTTCGGACGATCCAATCAATTTTCGGACAAAGTCTTTAGTCGAGTGGAAGATAAAGGAAAATACACCAAAACACTTTCCCATGTACCTCTACATATTTCCTCTAAAATCTGCTAGTAGGAACACGAAAAGTCGAGAATTAAAGAAACCTGAACTTATAATCTAACCCTCTTTGACAAATCAAATTTTGGACGAATTTATATTGCCCCTAGAAATTTATATAAAGTTAATGGGGCAATTCAGCCTATATAAATTTCTACTGGCAATATAAATTCGTTCGATTCGTTCAATTGTCAAAGAGGGTTAGATAACGAGTTCGGGTTTCTTCAATTCTCGATGTTTCGCCTTGCGCCCGTGCTTTTTGTTTGAAGTCAATAGCTTAAGTACTTTCCAAGATCCAAGTGTCCAAAAATTGATTTGTCCGATTATTGATTGTGTACTCTAGTGGGGGACCAATAATCGGATGATTATTGGTATTGCACGGTATCGACATCACAGTATCGATGTGATATCACTATCAGTATCAAGCTTGACCTTTCCTTGACTGGTGGGAGGTCTGGTGAGGGACTCTATCAACATTGGACACATCTGGTAGAGTTCCAGAGTTGAGTTGGATATGACTGGAATGGACATAACCACACATCACTACTTGGAACTGTGTTGATGACCACTAACAAGTCACTGAGCAGTAGAAGGCTAATATCAGATCGCTAGGCAGTATTGAACATTAGCTGTCAGTATCGGTGACGATATTAGAGTATCGATGTGTTATTGCTATCGGTATTAGAACAACCTTTCTTTGATGGCTGGTGAGTCTGGTGACTAACACTGACTATTAGCCCTGTCCACATCTGGTGGAGTACTGGGGTTGTTATATCCAGACCAAAGTGTGTTACTATGTGGAACTGTGTTGGATGTACTGTATAGGAGTGTGGCTGGGAAATGACCCCTTATTGTGGTCCACATGGTTGAGGGGAGGTATAGTCTAGTGATCAGAAGGAAAAATGGAAGTCGGACCGACTGGACAAAAACACATGTGAAACACAAGAACTGGGAATGGGACTTGGTTGTCCCAACACTGCTCACTCTAAAACGTCCTATTGCTTACAGGATGTTACAACACCAATGTCCCCTCTCACAACACATGGATCATGGGACCAAACTGACAATACCACACGTGTAACAACAACGTGTATTGAGAGATCTCCTCGTACACTCACCTTGAGGACAATACAACTTGAATGAATGAGAGCATTTGAGATTCTTGCGACGGACATCGTCTATGGTGACACGTTCCCTCTTCCTTGAGGTTCGAAAGGTTCAAGAGCAGTGACGGGATCCCGTACCTCGAGTATCGTCGTGGAGTGACACACTCTCGACCAGTTGAAGGAACATTCACCCCGGTGTGTCCACAAGATCCTCCGAGCTCTTCCTCGTACGCGTGTGTTCCTGTATGGACTCTCGATCTTCGAATAGTTGGCGTTTTACCTCAAAATTACAACTCACAAAAGTACGTGGATCAGTTGGAGACACCTTCGTCCAATGATCGTGATCGACGGTGTACAATACACGTCCCAATTCGAAGGGAGACACACAACGTACAGTGTATATTGCTCGTGGGACGAAAGATCAAGTCCTAGCTCAGTATGGGGTGCACGTGATCAATAGAAGCCATGTTGAGGTCCAAGGAAACTATGAATATCATTATTAACACACTCCTGTACAAGTTCAAAAGAACAAGTGTTTACACATAAAACAGTTCAAAGTTTGGAATAAGTGATGACTGAGGGTCCATAGAATCAGTACAACCACCAATGACTACAAAAGATGATAAACTAACTGCAATAGCACAAGAATCCAGATGAGGCCTAACACACTGTCCAACATTAGACCACTTGTCAGTGGTTGGATCGTAAATGGAGACATCAGATGTTGGCTTGTCTGATTCATCATCCCCACCCACCACTATTGGGTGGTCACTGTCCACCACTAGACCAGATATAGAGTAAGGAGTGTTCTGTATTCGAATCCACTCTACTTCTTGTTCCTTGGTAACAGCATTGACTACCTCCTCCACAGGTAGTTTGTAGGCTTCTCTGGTGGCTGTTGTACTGTCTGTACCACTGGTGATGTACAGATACCTGCAGCTAACAGAGGCTCTCATGCTGGACATTGGTAGTGGTAGCTTGAAGGAGCTGGAGGTGGTCCATTGGAAGGTGTCCATGTTGAAGATGTCAACACTGTCAAAGAGGGTCTCTTCATCACTTGCTCTCCCACCAGCCATTAGCATGAGGTTGCTGCAGTGGATGATACACGGACGATACTTTTTTGCTGGCATTGGAGGTACTTTAGGAAACCATTGCTTCTTTTCTTCATCCCAAGTGATTGTCGAGTTGGTGATTTCTCCAGTGGATGCATCTCCTCCTCCAATCAGAGTTAGCTGACCGTTCACTAATGTTGATTCACTGTTGTAGATTGGTGAAGGTGGCAGTGTGGTCCACTCGGCTGTGATGGTGTCGTATACTTGGACCAACTGAGCATGCTCATCATCAACACAGAAACCTCCGCTAACATATATCTTTCCTCCAATCACTACGGCTGTAGCACAGCATGTTGGCATGGGAAGAGGAGGCAGTTGGATGGACTGTAACTTGTTACCTTTTAAGAGTACATCACTTCGGAACACCTACAGTAGAAGACAAGAGAGAGGATTGGTTATTCTCAGTTATTGACAGTAAAGACAAGTGTTTATACATGAGTAGCGAAAATGATTAATTTTAGTGAGAGAGTAGACAAGATACAGTGTTGGCAGACACCTATTCACACACACAGGATAATGTACAAACAGATTTTTGACTTAGTCACTTTTGGTTCATTCTTCTTCACTTCCGTGTACAACTTCCAAGCTCCTGGATGAGACAACTCCAAATGTACTTCTTCAATGGTCGGCCTCTCCTTGGGATTGTCCTTCAGACAAGCTCGGATCAGTGCTTTAAGAGGATGGTCGTCTGGTACTTTAGAGAGATCCTTTGCTCGTCGATCTGCTTCTGATACAGTACCGATTCCAAACATCGAACGAGAGGGAGGTTCTTGGGTTGCTACCTCCAGCATCACCACACCCAGGGAGAACACGTCACCTTTGTCAGTAAAGCGAGTCTCCTTGTCGCGTAGGGCCTCCGGTGGCATGTACAGTACAGTGCCAGGTTGGGACGGAAGGAATTCATCTTGAATGATATCACCAATCTTAACGATTCTTCCACCTTTGACCAGGAGAATATTGCTTGGTTTCAAATCACGGTGGAGAATTGGAGGATCCTGATGGTGTAGGTATCTTAGCCCGGAAGCGATTTGTTGGCATATATCGATCTGCTTCTCCTTTAAAAGATTTCCACTGTTGTCTCTGAGGAACATCTCCAACGTCTGGTCCTTCCACTCTGTCACCAGCAATACACCGCCTTCTTGTGTCTCGTCATTGAATACACCAATAAACTCAATGATATGAGGGTCTTTGGCTGCTCTCAGAATGTCGCATTCTCTTCTCAAGTCCTTCACTGCCTTCTCCAAATCTTCACTTTCTCTGTTGACAAGAATATCACTAATCTTCTTCACAGCGACTGGTCTAGAATGGTACGTTCCCCTGTAGACACACTGGTAGTCTCCTTTACTGATGCATTCACCAAACTCCAGTCCTTCTGCTCCAGGTAAGTACTGCAATAATTAAACAGCTCAAAATGAATTCACAAGTCTTATATGTACCATTAATATTAAACAATACTATAATATGTGATATATGATTGATATACCAAAGAATAATAATAGTGTGTAAATGTTAAACATTAACAAACATAGTATCACTTGAATTGTGCACACCAATACCTTTAAAAGGAGGTACTTTTTCTCCAAGTCTCTGTTCTTTTCTCCTAATGTCTTCAATTCAGCTTTCAGCTTATCTGTCTCCTTTCCCATTCCAGCTTCCAGTTCGGATTTCTCCTTTCTTGACTCAATCAATTCCTCCTCCAGCTTGAACTTCTTCTTGGCTAACTTGACGGTACTGTTCTTGTACATCTCTGCTTCCTTCTTAGATTGATCTAGTTCCTCTTCTTTCACTTTCAGTTTCATTCCCCTTGCTATCAGGTTATTCTCCAGCTCGGCTTTCTCTCTCTCCATCTCGGCTTTCTCTCTCTCCATCTCAGCTTTCTCTCTCTCCATCTCAGCTTTCTCTCTCTCCAGCTGGGCTTTCTCTCTTGTCACTTTCTCCAACTCAGTCCGATGGCTTGATCTCACAGCCGCTAGCTCATTCTCCTTCTCAGTTTTGAGTGAGACAACATCCTCACTATCGGACTACACAGAGGAAACTTTACAGTAAATCAGAACAAGAACATAAGTATATGCATGTAATACACACATCTCATTCCTTGTGTTCAATGCGCACAGACACCCAAGTAGCTCAATATAGTACGTACACACATCCTGGTACATAGGTATCAGTCTAAATTACAAAGTCAAGCCTATTTTTTCAATTTCCTTGTTAGTGGGGTCCACCAGATCAGGGTTATGTGTGTGGAGTATTTCATCTGGGAACCTTATTCCGAGGGGGTGGAGTCACAACTAACAATGGGAATAGATTGGAAATTATGTTTTACCCATGTTTACACTTCTTTTGGAGAGCAAAGTAATCAAAAGTGTCTGTTTGTTTGGTCCACTCCAGACCAGGTACAGTGAAACCTTGATAAACCACCACAATTGGGAGTCTCAATTTTATGGCAGATTAGCGGGGTTGGTGTATTAACGAGGTTTGAACCTACTACACACTGGTATATGCACAAACATCTCAGAATGTGTTGGGTCATGGTAACAATAATGTAACAATAATAATAGCCCGTTCTAATATGTCTAATTTGGATTTCTTCGCTCACTTTGCCCAATTCTAGCCCATTTTCTAATTGCTGGCATTTCGAAATTGGTGATCTTCTCCGCGCAATATTATAAGTAAATGCATTCTACAGGTCTATCACATGGCGGATTAACAGTTAATACTACTATTTCATCATCAAAAATTTTGGCAGATGGCGGATTAGATGTATATTAAACAGTGTACGTTCTTTGAAACTAGGGCAGATTTGTGGGTTTGGTGGATAATAGGGGGTATGGGTTAGAGAGGTTTCACTGTACATCCCTTGTACACAACACATGCAGACATAAACATTAGCACACCAATATACCTTTAAAAGGAGGTACTTTCTCTCTAAATCTCTATTCACTTCTTCTACATTTTCTAATTTAGATTTCAGCTTATCCATCTTCTTTCCCATCCCCACTTCCAGTTCAGATTTCCCCTTCTTTGACTCAATCAATTCCTCCTCCAGCTTGGACTTCTTCTTGGCTAACTGGACAGTACTGTTCTTGTACTTCTCTGCTTCCTTCTTAGATTGATCTAGTTCCTCTTCTTTCACTTTCAACTTCATTCCTTTTGCTATCAGGCTATTCTTCAAGTCAGCATTCTCTCTTGTCACTTTCTCCAACTCAGTCTGAAGGCTTGATCTCACAGCTGATAGCTCATTCTCCTTCTCAGTTTTGAGTGAGACAACATCCTCACTATCGGACTACACAGAGGAACTTAACATTAAATCAGTACAAGAACATAAGCATATGTAGTGCACACATCTTGTATACATTGCATGTACGTAATACACATATATTCACAAATAGCCCAATATATTATGTAATATAGTACAATATGTACATACACACATCCTGGTACATAGGTATTAGTCTAAGTTACAAAGCCAAGCCTATCTCTTCAATTTCCTGTTAGTGTGGAGTATTTCATGCAGGAACCTTATTCTGAGGGAGTGGCCATGGAGTCACCACTTACACTTTTCTTGTAGAGTGAACTAATCAGAATTGTTTGCTTGTCTGGTCCACTCCAGACCAGGTACATCCCTTGTACACAACACATGCAATACACACACACA
Organism: Chondrilla cf. caribensis; assembly: GCA_964020155.1. Lineage (NCBI taxonomy): Eukaryota > Metazoa > Porifera > Demospongiae > Chondrillida > Chondrillidae > Chondrilla > Chondrilla cf. caribensis. Next base: position 167,268 of record OZ026550.1, on the reverse strand, counting down.
CTCACAACTAGCTCAATGGTAGCCTTCTCCAGGTCACATGCAAAGTATCCGAACACAATCAGATGTGTCATCCCGAACATCCTCTTCAATTCTGACAAGTGAGACAGAACCTTAGGAGACAACAGAGCAGCGTCCACTCTGAAGATAGAGAAGAACAACACGGTACAGCCTTCTTCAAACCCTTCAAACAAGGTCTCCTCCAACTGCAGGTACTTCGAGAAGTATTCCTTCATTTTAAGAACCAGGGCAAGAAGGACTTGCTCCTTGGATATCACAATGGCCATGTAGGTGTGGCCCTTGCGCAGTGGGAGTGTCACTCTTCTCCTCTTACAAGACGTCAACATCTCCTTCAAGTGTTCGGCCAGTTTTGACTCGTATTCCTGAAGGTCCTTCTTCAGATCCTCATCCTCTAAGACCTCCACAGCATGGTGCACCAGGAGGATTTCATAAATGGTGGACTTTTCTTCGATGAAATCACACAGTTCACTGGTTGTGTCAGGAACCGGAGGCAAAGGTGCTGGTCTTACACCATGGATGTACCTTCGATACTTCCTGCGAACCATTCCATGGAGTCTACTAATCACTCCAGGGTCTGCTGATGAAAGATTGACACGAAGATTTCCCAAGACGTTATCCAGCTCATCCTCCAGATCAGGGTTACTCGGAAGAAGCAGCTCTCCTTCTCCATTTCTGTACTTGTCTACAATCTCCTTAATCTTCTTTGACCTCTCGTCCATTGTAGACATTGTTTGGGTTGATTCACCTCGGGTGACAGGTGAGGAGGATGATGGAAGACCTGAACACACAAAATAAGGTATCTCTTTCATGTCAGCAGAATTAGCACTGTAACATGCTTTGTGGGTGATATCCACTGTGAGAAGTGCATACATTACAGTACACAGAAGTGGTAGTGAGTGCAGTATATGAACATATACTATAGTATATACACCATGATAGTATATGCATGTTATCCTATAGTTGCCAACTGTCCCGGATCATCCGGGACATTCACGGATTTTTACAGCAATGACATGTCCCGCACGGATTGGTGAAATGTACCGGTTTTCACAACAGTAAACCACAGGGTGAAAAATCTGATTGTCTATTCAAATCATCATTAGAAGTGCCATCATATAATTGACAAACAAGTGCTTCAATTCTATCTAGCGTTTAATCGTATTCGTCATTTCCTAGTAGAATAAATATTTAGCCTGTTCAATTTTCGGTCGGTGGTGTTTATGGGAATAATAATGAGTTATTAATCCTGTCAATATGTTATGACTCTGGGTGAACCTGAAACCCTAAAAGTGATGAATTTCAAAGAATTCAGGTCAGTTGGGGTAACCCCACAAGGGAGTGCATGTATGTGTTATGAGGTTGGACATGCACTAAAGTTGAATTGTAGTGACATTCGCTGGTGTCTACAAATTCATAGATGTGTTGATTCAGAAGTGGGTTGGCAGGTTACTTTCGTCGGTTTACTGGAGAACATTCCCCACCTGGCGGCTGTATTTCTTTAGCCTCAATTTCCTTTCTCAACTTTTCCGCGTACTCTCTCTTCTCCGCTCCTTCCTCGAGAGCTTTCAGTAGTACAGACCAAGTAGCTGGTTTACACGGTTTGTTGCCTTCTGTCCAATAAACTAGTCCACAGAAACAAGTCCTCGTAGGATTGCCTAGATTCTCTTCTTTGAGCGATTCAACTTTGGCCTTGGGCACTCCGAGGTGTACCAGCAAGCTCATCCAGCCACCTCCAACCTCCTTGCTAACATTATCCAGGTCTTTCTCTGTAGGTTTCTTTTTCAATGCTATACATAAAAGAGGGTCAATGGTGAATCACATGCATAAAGACGCTGAGTATGTCCATGGACCATATACGGCTACGCCAACGATAGACCCCGACAAAACCAATAAGAGAGCGATTAACATACCTGAAATTTGAGGTTGTCCAAGCGACACAGCCATAGCTGTCATTCAAGGATTCCTAATCTTGTTGACAAACATTAACTTTCGGTATCTATACCAAGCGGTTCACTCTAGACTACCGTAACGTACTACGTAACCCGCGGTTATTAGTTTAGAGTGTCTATTATGGTAAACCCACAACGCGTGACGCCAGTTCGATCGGGGGGGGGGGGAGCGTAGGTCTAGCGAGCTAGACGTTCACTATCATGCGCCCCGGGCGGCATCCTGCAAAAGGCAAGAGGCGAGTTTAGTCTCTTCATGATAGACACTTTTAGATTTACGTTTAGTCACCAGCTAGGTCTGGACCAATATCAGCTTATCACGCCCCCTCTACCATGAGCTATGGCAAAAGGTGATTAGTGCAACCCTCCCATTATCATCCTGAATGTAGCTAAGTGTGTCAATCATTAATTGATAATGTGATGGTCACATGCACACACTGACCAATGAAAATGCTTGTAAAAACGTTATAGCTCCAATTAGCTACAGTGACCATCACGCAACTGATAGTTGATACGATGAAAATAGCAAAATCCACTCAAATTTTGATTGAATGGAGAGTTGCAGGATAACATGACGTCACATAGCTACTAAGTTCAGTATACATTATTATCATATAGTCACGCAATAGACACGTCATGAAAGCCATCATCCCTGCAGCTGCTGTTGGATCTCTATATATTTTGCTCATAATATATATATTTACATGTAGCTCAAATAAATTTTGACAGTGGACCTTAAGTATATCCATTTGTTCGTATCAAAATGACAGAGAATGGGCTTATTATATGTGATAGTAGCTATTCTGTATCACCTAGCAACACATTTAAAGCTATGAATAACATTATTAATATTCCAGGGATAACCCTCAATACAATAATATACAATGTCATACGGTATAGGCACAATAATTGTGAGTTGCAAAATGTAATAACAACTATGAAACTATGATTCAGAATAACATTAATGTCCCGTGGCACATGAGAAGTGGAAAACATGCTTACACATAAAACAGTTCAAAGTCATTGATCAGTGAGGCTACATTGTTGAAATCATCAGTACAACCACCAATAACTACAAAAGATGATGAACTAACTGCAATAGCACAAGATAAAAAGTGAGGCGTAACACACTGTCCAACTATCTCAGTGGTTGGATCGTAAATGGAGACATCAGATGTTGGCTTGCCTGATTTATGACCACCCACTATAATTGGGTGGTCACTGTCTGCTACTAAACCTGATACACAGTTTGGAGTGTTCTGTACTCGACTCCATTTTATTTCTTGTTCCTTGGTAACGGCATTGACTACCTCCTCCACAGGTAGCTTGTAGGCTGCATTGTGATGGGATATTGTACCTAACCAGGGTTGCTTCCGACCACTGGTGATGTTCAGATACCCACAACTAATAGAGGCTCTCATGTCCCACATTGGTAGGGGTAGCTTGAAGGAGCTGGAGGTGGTCCATTGGAAGGTGTCCATGTTGAAGACGTCGACACTGTCAAGGAGGGTCTCGTTATCACTTGCTTTCCCGCCAGCCACTAGCATGAGGTTGTTGCAGTGGATGACACATGGACGAAGTCTTTTTGTTGGCATTGGAGGTATTTTAGGAAACCACTGCTTCTTTTCTTCATCCCAAGTGATTGTCGAGTTGGTGTTTTCTTCAGTGGATGCATCTACTCCTCCAATCAGAGTTAGCTGACCGTTCACTATTGTTGATTCACTCCTGTAGATTGGTGAAGGTGGCAGTGTGGTCCACTCGGCTGTGATGGTGTCATATACTTGGACCAACTGACAACGCTGAACATCAACACAGAGACCTCCGCTAACATATATCTTTCCTCCAATCACTACGGCTGTAGCACGACTTGTTGGCATGGGAAGAGGAGGCAGTTGGATGGACTGTAACTTGTTACCTTTCAAGAGTACATCACTTCGGAACACCTACCGTAGAAGACAAGTGAGAGGATTGGTTATTCTCACATTATCAATAATACAATAGTGGGAAACGTACATGCATGAGTGAAGTATTAAACACAAGTGAATAAGATAAACTAAACAGTAGGTTTCCATTGTATGTGTGAGGCACATGCAAGGAGTGAGATCCTCTTCAATCTGGAAATTTGGAACTTCATTGCTTCAAACTTCTAGGACAACATGTACAATATGACCTTCAACCCACTCACCTTTGGCTCATTCTTCTTCACTTCTGTGTACAACTTCCAAGCTCCTGGGTGAGACAGTGGAAACAACTTCAAATGTACTTCTTCAATGGTTGGCCTATCCTTTGGGTCGTCCTTCAGGCAATCTTGGATCAGTGCTTTAAGAGGATGGTCGTCTGGTACTTTAGAGAGATCCTTTGCTCTTCGCTTCACTTCTGCTTCAACACCGATTCCAAACATCGAACAAGAAGGAGGTTCTTGGGTTGCTACCTCCAGCATCACCACACCCAGTGAGAACACATCACCTTTGTTGTCATAGCGAGGATTATTACACAGACACTCCGGTGGCATGTACAGTACAGTGCCAGGTTGGGTGGTGGTCAAATACTGGATGTCCGAGGGACGGAATTTAGCCTGGCCAAAGTCACTGATTTTAGCAATCTTCCCATCTTTGTCCATGAGAATATTGCTTGGTTTCAAAGCATGGTGGATGATCTGGGGATCCTGACGGTGTAGGTATCTTAGTCCGGAAGCGACTTGCTGGCATATATCGACCTGCTTCTCCTTTGAGAGATTTCCTCTGTTCTTTTTGAGGAACGTCTCCAACGTCTGGTCCATCAACTCCATCACCAGCAATACACCGCGTTCTTGTGTCTTGTCATTGAATACACCGATAAACTCCACGATATGAGGGTCATCAGTATCTCTCAGGGTATCACATTCTCTTCGAAAGTCTTCCACTGCCATCTGCAAGTCTTTACGTCTTCCACTCTGGAAAGGAAAGTCGTTAATCCCTTTCACAGCGACTGGTCTAGAATGGTACGTTCCCCTGTAGACACTCTCGTAGTCTCCTTTACTGATGCATTCACCAATCTCCAGTCCTTCTGCTCCAGGTAAGTACTGCATGCAATAAATGAAAAGTACAAAATGTACATAGATACACCAGTACTAGACTGCACCCGATGTGAAAGTATGGAAAATTGGACAGAACTCGTATTTGATCAACACATATAGACTCATGTCCATTGGTAGAGGTCAGCCACATGATCACATGTGACACAGGCCATCTCGCACACACAACACTGTACGTACACATAATACTGAACGCATACAATGAATTCTCATTAATCCACCACTGGTTTATCCACCAAGCAATCCACCTGCCACAATTTCCCAGTGCCAATAATATACGAATTGTGGCTGATTAACGAGAATCCACTCTACACGGCACACATGCCACTGGTTACTGTACCTTCAGAAGGAGATAGCTTTTATCCACTTTAGCCTTCTCTTCTCTCAATTTCTTCAATCCGGCTTTCAGTTCATCTGTCTCTGTTCCCATTCCCACTTCCAGTTCGGATTTCTTCCCAAATGCCAACTTAGCATTCTCTCCATCCAACCTAGCGTTCTCTCTCTCTAACACAGATTTTTCATTCCTCAGTTTGACGATCTCTCTCTCCAGCTCAGCTTCCTCTCTCTCCAGTACAGCCTTCTCTCTCTTCAGATTATTCAGTAGAAACAACTCCCCTCTGGTGGGCTCCTTCAAATTCTCATCTGCATGAACACACACACAACACAATAGGTTAATGCATGTATTGTATACTCCACACGTGGCCAGTTTGTAGCTACATACACCAGGCCATTGGAATGCTCTAGGGAGAGTGGGATAATTTTGGTCTGAAATGACTGACACACAACAAACCTCACCAGTGACCCACAGCATGACCTGCACACACGCACGTCAGGTGACCTTTAGACCTGATAACTTATGTACATGTATGTTGATGACCCATGATACCATCTGTTCACCTAACAGCTAATCTGATATCTCAATACATGTCAATGGACTAAGAACTGGTCCAAATAGTATAGAGTATCCATATATGGTAAGAAGCCACAGTGGTGCTGATATTAATTAGATGGGACTCCCCCTGCATGTTTGGGATGAGTCCTCTGAGGTCCATGCATGCTATCATGACTGTAGTCGTGACCAGAAACACTAAAAGTGATTCATTTCAAGATTTTCAGTGAATCCCTGCAACTGGAGGCTTCCCTGGTGACACAGGTATGAACCACTGACAGTGCTAAAATGCTCTACACTGGTATGTGATAACAACAGATGGTAGTGAATATAATTCTCTCAATCATCATACCACCAGTGTGTGGTGGGGTATCCCTCAATCACCATAGCACTAGTGTGTGGTGGGCATCTCCACCAATCAACTTGGTGTACATGGCTATCCAATCTACAATGTATTCTGTGTACCAGAGCAGGAGTACAGAGTGTCCTATTTCTTGTACAATGTACATTTGTACATGCATGTCCTATGTCTGTACAGTACAGCTAGCTACATGTCCTATGATCTGTACAAAATGCACAATGTGGTACAGCCGCACAAACCTGTTGACATGCTTAACCAAAAACGATTTTGTACTAATTGTTATGATTACATGGAACGGATTTATGCTAAGTATACAAACCGCCTGTGAATGTGGATGGTTACTAACGACCCAGTGGTGGCTGTACTCCGCCGCCTTACCTGAAGAATATTTCGAGATGATGTCTGCTTCCAACTTTTCCGCGTACTCTCTCTTCTCTGCTCCCCACTCGAGGGCTTCCAGTAGCACAGACCAAGTAGGTGGTCTACACGGTTCGTTGCCTTCTCTCCAGAAAACAAGCCCTTCGAAACATGCGCGGATAGGGTTACCTTGCGACTCTTCAAACTGCGCTCTGTATTTACCCAGAGGAACACCGAGGTGCGTCAACAAGCTCCTCCACTTATCTCCAGCGTTCCTACTAACGTCATCTAGGTCGATCTCGGTGGGTTTACCTTCCAAAGCTACACGAAGCGCAATAGAGAACAGCGATGAAGAGCACACACACGTACACCGAGTACCCTGCAGCTAAGACTAGACGTCTCAAAGTAACGATAGAGCGGTGGCATACCTGGATGTTGAGCCATTGTCGTTCGAAAGTCTTCCACTGCCATCTGCAAATCTTTCCGTCTTCCACTCTGGAAAGGAAAGTCGTTAATCCCTTTACATACTGTACTATGGTGTAGTGAGTACAGTATGTACATACTAATATACATGTACTATACACTTCATACATACAGCGAACTATACTCACTACATTTACATGTTTTGTGTATGTAGTATGTACAGGTAGTACCTGTACATACTACAACAGTAGTAGCTAACAAGTAATAGTTACTACCGGGCTTTCTATTATGTACCGTACCTATTGTCCAAGGCACGAGCTAGGGGCCCCTACAATAAATATGCTACATAATAGAAAGCACGGTAGTAACTAGCTTATTGCTAACGGTATTGACACTTTAAGAGGAAAGGAAGGGCTTGGAATCCTCTCAAGTCGACATTAAGATCCAGCATACACAAGGTTGCCGTTAAGAGACTTTTCAGAGAGAAATTCATCACTGACGTATATCGGAGATTTGTATTCCAAAATCTCACAAATTACTGATTCATTGATAATTCGAACATCATTATGTTACAAATTACAACCAACAGGATCAGATCCAAAGGAAATTGACAGCTAATTCCTTGTTACCTTTACTGTTTTAACAAACGGGACATCTAACGTATACCGGCCTGACAACAAGACGTTATCAAAATACTACCTGTTTGGCTTCTTTGATGTATGACGTCATCAGGCGATGAATGTATGTAATACAGACATGTACACATAGCACACATGTACACAAATACCTTTGATAGAAGGTACTTTTTCTTAAAATTTCTCTTCTCTTCCTCCAATTTCTTGAATTCAGTTTTAAGCCTTTCTCTCTCTTCTTTCATTCCCACTTCCAGTTCAGATTTCTCCTCTCTCATCTTCCTCAATTCCTCCTCCAGCTTGAACTTCTCCTTGGCTAACTGGATGGTACTGTTCTTGTACATCTCTGCTTCCTTCTTAGATTGATCTAGTTCCTCTTCTTTTACTTTCAGCTTCATTCCTTTCGCTATCAGGTTATTCTTCAGGTCAGCTTTCTCTATCTCCAGCTCAGAATTCTCTACCTCCTTCTCGGCTTTCTCTCTCTCCAGCTCGGCTTTCTCTCTTGTCACTTTCTCCAACTCAGTCTGATGGCTTGATCTCACAGCTGCTAGCTCATTCTCCAATTGATTCTTCTCAGTTTTGAGTGAGACGATATCCTCGTTATCAGACTACACAGAGGGAACATTACACAAGTACAAGCATACAGTGAACAGTGAAGTGTGCACTAGTGTACATGGTGAGGTAGTGTGTGTACTAGTGTACATGGTGAGGTAGTGTGTGTACTAGTGTACATGGTGAGGTAGTGTGTGTACTAGTGTACATGGTGAGGTAGTGAGGTAGTGAGTGTAAAATTAATATTGATATTTTTATAATAATATTCAGTGTCATGTAATAGTATTCATAGTTGAGTAATCATATTCATTATGACAATAATGCTATTCATAGGTCAGGTTCACTGACCAACCTTGCATGCTAACAGGTATGCAGTACACCAGACCCTAGTCTGGCTCGCTCAACCCAATTTCTCATTATCGCGCAAGGCGAAAGTGAGAAATAGGGTCTAGCAACTATTGTCAATTTCACACCTTGCGCAATCATCGCCGAGGGCGTTTATAAGCAACACTACGTACGGACGAAGGTGCGAGTTATATTTTGGACGCTGGAACGACTTCGATGAAGGGATACAACACGGATGGCGCAGGGACTAGAGGCTAGTCTCTTACAAACAACATGCTGCCGCTGATGTTCCACGCAAGGCAAGGAGAAAGGTCTCTGAGGCACTCGCACTCACCGTTCTCGGAAGAAAACTGAACGAAATCAGCCAGATTTCTCTGAAACTGCCAGGCAACGCTATAATCATACTTTTTCGAGCATTGCAGTAATCGCTGCGAAAGTGGAGAGGCTGGAGACAGAGATGGCTGCTACGAGAAGCAGAATTGTACAGTTCGTCGTTCAGCGCTGGCAGCGTAGGAAGCGGATACTGTCGCCCTCTTTCACTGGTACTGGGATCTCTCCAGCCAGCAAGAAGGTAACTCCAAGGCCAGACGTCGTCTACACACCCTTCCACACGCCTATCATTTAAACGCCCGCGGAGCTGCTAGTGCCAATTACTGGCGGTGTCATTTCAGTTGCCGGCGATTTCATTGGTCGAGCCGAGGTGTGAAATTGACAATAGTTGCTAGACCTCTTCCTCTCTCTACCGCGCCCACGCGCGGTAATGAGAGGTTGAGGTCTAGCGTGCCAGACTAACCAGACCCTCTCTGGCTGTTCTACTTCAAATGGTGGTTTGGGTCTGGTCCACTCCAGACCAGGTACATCCCTTGTACACAACACATGCAATACACATACACTCACAACTAGCTCAATGGTAGCCTTCTCCAGGTCACATGCAAAGTATCCGAACACAATCAGATGTGTCATCCCGAACATCCTCTTCAATTCTGACAAGTGAGACAAAACCTTAGGAGACAACAGAGCAGCGTCCACTGTGAGGATGGAGAAGAACAACACAGTACAACCTTCTTCAAACCCTTCAAACAAGGTCTCCTCCAACTGCAGGTACTTGGAGAAGTATTCCTTCATTTCAAGCACCAGGGAAAGAAGGACTTGCTCCTTGGATATCACAACGGCCGTGTGGGTGTGGTCCTTGCGCAGTGGGAGTGTCACTCTTCTCCTCCTACAAGACGTCAGCATCTCATTCAAGTGTTCGGCCAGTTTCGACTCGTATTCCCGAAGGTCCTCCTTCAGATCCTCATCCTCTAGGACCTCCACAGCATGGTGCACCAGGAGGATTTCGTAAAAATTGGACTTTTCTTCAATGAAATCAAACAGTCCATCAGCTGTGTTGGGGACAGGTGGTGACGGTACTGGTCTCACACCGTGGACAATCTTGCGATACTTTATCCGCACCATAGCACGAAGCTCGCTAATTCTTCCAGGGTCTGCTGATGAAAGCTTTGAAAGGAACTTCTTGCTCATAAATTTATCAAATTCATCCTCCAAATCAGGGTTTTCTGGTAAAGAGATGTCTCCTTCTCCATTTCTGTACTTGTCTACAATCTCCTTAATCTTCATTGATCTCTCGTCCATTGTAGACATTGTTTGGGTTGATTCACCTCTGGTGACAGGTGTTGAGGATGATGGAAGACCTGAACACACAAAATAAAGTATCTCTTTCATGTCAGCAGAATTAGCACTGTAACATGCTTCTAGCAAATTCATAACTAAGGTGTCACTGATTCAGAAGTAGGTTGGTAGGTGGCTTTTGTCGGTTTACTAGATTAAGAGAACATTCCCCACCTGGATAATTTCGGTCTGAAATAACTGACACACAACAAACCTCACCAGTGACCCATAGTATGACCTGCACACATGCACGTCAGGTGACCTTTAGACCTGGTAACTTATGTACATGTGTGTTGATGACCCATGATACTGTCTGTTCACCTAACAACTAATCTGATATCTCAATACATGTCAATGGGCTAAGAACTGGTCCAAATAGTATATAGTATCCATATGTGGTAAGAAGCCACAGTGGTGCTGATATTAATTAGATGGGACTCCCCCTGCATGTTTGGGATGAGTCCTCTGAGGTCCACACATGCTATCACGACTGTAGTCGTGACCAGAAACACTAAAAGTGATTCATTTCAAGATTCTCAGTGAATCCCTGCAACTGGAGGCTTCCCTGGTGACACAGGTATGAACCACTGACAGTGCTAAATGCTCTACACTGGTATGTGATCACAACAGATGGTAGTGAATATAATTCCCTCAATCACCATACCACCGGTGTGTGGTGGGTATCTCCACCAATCAACTTAATTGGTGTACATGGCTATCCAATCTACAATGTATTCTGTGTACCAGAGCAGGAGTACAGAGTGTCCTATTTCTTGTACAATGTACATCTGTACATGCATGTCCTATGTCTGTACAGTACAGCTACATGTCCTATGATCTGTACAAAATGCACCATGGGGTACAGCCACACAAAACCCCTGTTGACATGCATAACCAAAAATGATTCTGTACTAATTACTATGACTACATGGAGCGGATTTATGCTAAGTATACAAACTGCCTGTGCATGTGGATGGTTACTAACAAAACTAAACATTCGGTGGTGTCTGCAAATTCATAGCTGAGGTGTCACTGATTCAGAAGTAGTTTGGTAGGTGGTTTCGTCAGTTTACTAGAGAACATTCCCCACCTGGTGGCCGTGTTTCTTCATCCTCGATTTCCTTTCTCAACTTTTCCGCGTACTCTCTCTTCTCCGCTCCTTCCTCGAGAGCTTTCAGTAGTACAGACCAAGTAGCTGGTTCACATGGTTCGTTGCCTTCTGTCCAATAAACTAGTCCACAGAAACAAGTCCTCGTAGGATTGCCTTGGTTCTCTTCTTTGAGCGATTCAATTTTGGCCTTGGGCACTCCGAGGTGTACCAGCAAGCTCATCCAGCCACCTCCAACCTTCTTACTAACATTATCCAGGTCTTTCTCTGTAGGTTTCTTCTCCAATGCTATACATAGAAGTGGGTCAATGGTCAATCACACTCTGAGTATGCCAGCTAGCTACGGTTAAGCCAACGATATAGACTCCGACTAAACCAATGAGAGAGCGATTGATATACCTGAAATTTGAGGTTGTCCAAGCGACACAGCCATAGCTGTCATTCAAGGATTCCTGATCTTGTTGACAGACACCAACGTTCGGTATCTATACCCAGCGGTTCAAATTTCGTGAACCACCACGCGTGACGCCAGTTCGTTCGGGGATACGTAGGTCTAGCGAGCTGGACACTCACTATCATGCGCCCCGGGCGGCATCCTGCAAAAGGCAAGAGGCGAGTTTAGTCTCTTCATGACAGACACTTTTAGATATAAGTTTAATCACCAGCTAGGTCTGGACCAATATCAGCTTATCACGCCCCCTCTACCATGAGCTATGGTAGAGGGGGCGTGATAAGATTAGCTACAATGACCATCACACAACTAATAGTTAATAGCTACAATGAAAATGGCAAAATCCACTCAAATCCACTCAAATTTTGATTGAATGGAGAGTTGCAGGATAACATGACGTCACATAGCTACTAAGTTCAGTATACTTTATTATCATATAGTCACGCAATAGACACGTCATGAAGGCCATCATCCCTGCAGCTGCTGTTGGATCCCTATATATTTTGCTCATAATATATATATATTTACGTGTAGCTCAAATAAATTATTGACAGTGAACCTTAAGTATATTCATTTGTTCGTATCAAAATGACAGAGAATGGGCTTATATATGTGATAGTGGCTATTCTGTATCACCTAGCAACACATTTAAAGCTATGAATAACATTATTAATATTCCAGGGATAACCCTCAATACAATACTATATATACATATGGCAGGCACAATAATTGTGAGTTGCAAAATGTAATAACAACTATGAAACTATGATTCAGAATAACATTAATGTCCTGTGGCACATGAGAAGTGGAAAACATGCTTACACATAAAACAGTTCAAAGTCACTGATCAGTGAGGCTACATTGTTGAAATCATCAGTACAACCACCAATGACTACAAAAGATGATGAACTAACTGCAATAGCACAAGATAAAAAGTGAGGCGTAACACACCGTCCGACTATCTCAGTGGTTGGATCGTAAATGGAGACATCAGATGTTGGCCTGCCTGATTTATGACCGCCCACTATAATTGGGTGGTCACTGTCGGCTACTAAACCTGATACACAGTTTGGAGTGTTCTGTACTCGACTCCACTTTACTTCTTGTTCCTTGGTAACGGCATTGACTACCTCCTCCACAGGTAGCTTGTAGGCTGCATTGTGATGGGATATTGTACCTAACCAGGGTTGCTTCCGACCACTGGTGATGTTCAGATACCCACAACTAATAGAGGCTCTCATGTCCCACATTGGTAGGGGTAGCTTGAAGGAGCTGGAGGTGGTCCATTGGAAGGTGTCCATGTTGAAGACGTCGACACTGTCAAGGAGGGTTTCGTTATCACTTGCTTTCCCACCAGCCACTAGCATGAGGTTGTTGCAGTGGATGACACATGGACGAAGTCTTTTTGTTGGCATTGGAGGTATTTTAGGAAACCACTGCTTCTTTTCTTCATCCCAAGTGATTGTTGAGTTGGTGATTTCTTCAGTGGATGCATCTATTCCTCCAATCAGAGTTAGCTGACCATTCACTAACGTTGATTCACTCCTGTAGATTGGTAAAGGTGGCAGTGTGGTCCACTCGGCTGTGATGGTGTCATATACTTGGACCAACTGACAACGCTGAACGTCAACACAGAGACCTCCGCTAACATATATCTTTCCTCCAATCACTACGGCTGTAGCACGACTTGTTGGCATGGGAAGAGGAGGCAGTTGGATGGACTGTAACTTGTTACCTTTCAAGAGTACATCACTTCGGAACACCTACCGTAGAAGACAAGAGAGAGGATTGGTTATTCTCACATTATCAATAATATAATAGTGGGAAACATACATGCACGAGTGAAGTATTAAACACAAGTGAATAAGATAAAACTAAACATGTAGGTTTCCATTGTATGTGTGAGGCACATGCAAGGAGTGAGATCCTCTTCAATCTGGAAATTTGGAACTTCATTGCTTCAAACTTCTAGGACAACACGTACAATATGGCCTTCAACCCACTCACCTTTGACTCATTCTTCTTCACTTCTGTGTACAACTTCCAAGCTCCTGGGTGAGACAGTGGAAACAACTCCAAATGTACTTCTTCAATGGTCGGCCTCTCCTTTGGGTCGTCCTTCAGACAAGCTCCGATCAGTGCTTTAAGAGGATGGTCGTCTGGTACTTTGGAGAGATCTTTTGCTCTTCGCTTCACTTCTGCTTCAACACCAATTCCAAACATCGAACAAGAAGGAGGTTCTTGGGTTGCTACCTCCAGCATCACCACACCCAGGGAGAACACGTCACCTTTGTTGTCATAGCAAGGATTATTACACAGACACTCCGGTGGCAAGTACAATACAATGCCAGGTTGGGTGGTGGTCAAATACTGAAGGTCTGAGGGAAGGAATTTAGCCTGGCCAAAGTCACTGATTTTAGCAATCTTCCCATCTTCGTCCATGAGAATATTGCTTGGTTTCAAAGCACGGTGGATGATCTGGGGATCCTGACGGTGTAGGTATCTTAGTCCGGAAGCGACTTGCTGGCATATATCGACCTGCTTCTCCTTTGAGAGATTTCCTCTGTTCTCTTTGAGGAACGTCTCCAACGTCTGGTCCATCAACTCCATCACCAGCAATACACCGCGTTCTTGTGTCTTGTCATTGAATACACCGATAAACTCCACGATATGAGGGTCATCAGTATCTCTCAGGGTATCACATTCTCTTCGAAAGTCTTCCACTGCCATCTGCAAGTCTTTACGTCTTCCACTCTGGAAAGGAAAGTCGTCAATCCCTTTCACAGCGACTGGTCTAGAATTGTAGGTTCCCCTGTAGACACTCTCGTAGTCTCCTTTACTGATGCATTCACCAATCTCCAGTCCTTCTGCTCCAGGTAAGTACTGCAATAAATAAACAGTACAAAATGTACATAGATACACCAGTACTAGACTGCACCTGATCTGAAAGTATGGAAAATTGGACAGAACTCATATTTGATCAACACATATAGACTCCTGTCCATTGGCAGAGGTCAGCCACATGATCACATGTGACACAGGCCATCTCGCACACACAACACTGTACGTACACATAATACTGAACACATACAATGAATTCTCATTAATCCACCACTGGTTTATCCGCCAAACATTCAACCTGCCACAATTTCCCAGTGCCAATAATATAATATACAAGTACTAGTGAATATACTATCAATAGGTAATATACCAAACTTGTTAATCCACCATATATACAAGAATCCACTCTACACGGCACACGTGCCACTGGTTACTGTACCTTCAGAAGGAGATAGCTTTTCTCCACTTTAGCCTTCTCTTCTCTCAATTTCTTCAATTCGGCTTTCAGTTCATTTGTCTCCAGTTGGGATTTCTTCCCCAATGCCAACTCAGCATTCTCTCCCCCCAACCTAGCGTTCTCTCTCTCTAACACGGATTTCTCATTCCTCAGTTTGACGATCTCTCTCTCCAGCTCAGCTTTCTCTCTCTCCAGCTCAGCTTTCTCTCTCTCCAGCTCAGCTTTCTCTCTCTCCAGCTCAGCTTTCTCTCTCTCCAGCTCAGCCTTCTCTCTCTCCAGGTCAGCCTTCTCTTTCTCCAGCTCAGCCTTCTCTCTCTCCAGGTCAGCCTTCTCTTTCTCCAGCTCAGCCTTCTCTCTCTCCAGTACAGTCTTCTCTCTCTTTAGATCAGAATTTTTCGGTAGAAACAACACCCCTCCATTAGGCTCCTTCAAGTTCTCATCTGAACACATACACAACACAATAGGTTAGTGCATGTATTGTAGTCCACACTTAGCCAGTTTGTAGCTACATACACCAGGGCATTGGGATGCTCTAGGGAGAGTTGGATAATTTTGGTCTGAAATGACTGACACACAACGTACCTCACCAGTGACCCACAGCAAGACCGTCACACATGCACGCACATGGGGTGCCCTTCATATATACCTGGTAACTTATGTACATGTGTGCTAATGACCCATGATACCATCTGTTCACCTAACAGCTAATCTGATATCTCAATACATGTCAATGGACTAAGAACTGGTCCAAATAGTATATAGTATCCATATATGGTAAGAAGCCACAGTGGTGCTGATATAGATGGGACTCCCCCTGCATGTTTGGGATGAGTCCTCTGAGGTCCACGCATGCTATTATGACTGTAGTCGTGACCAGAAACACTAAAAGTGATTCATTATAATATGAATATTGATTCATTTCAAGACTCTCAGTGAATCACTGCAACTGGAGGCTTCCCTGGTGACACAGGTATGAACCACTAACAGCGCTAAAATGCTCTACATTGGTATGTGATCACAACAGATGGTAGTGAATATAATTCCATCAATCACCATACCACTAACATGTGGCGGGGTATCTCATCAGGGCATCATGATGCATTCAGGGTGTAAAAATGACTGACACATATGCACTTATTTAGTAACGTAAATGATTCAATTTATTTAGTATGAACACATGTTTTCACGTCCAATACAAACATGCATATACACTAAAAATGACTGCTGAAAAATACCCAAACTACAAATTAAATTTGAAAAAAAAATTTTGCAAATTTGAATTTGCAGTGTCAGGATTTCAGGAATAATTATGAGTGATTAATTCTGTCAACATGTTATGACTCTGGGCAAACCCTGAAACCCTAAAAGTGATGTATTTCAAAGAAACTCAGGTCAGTTGGGGCGGAGCTGCCACGGACCTAAACACTAGTGTGTTTTGCGGCTGCATGGACACTGGACTCAGTTGTATTGCAACAGTGCATGACATTCAGTGGTGTCTGCAAATTCATAACTAAGGTGTCACTGATTCAGAAGTAGGTTGGCAGGTGGCTTTTGTCAGTTTACTGGAGAACATTCCCCACCTGGCGGCTGTGCTTCTTTATCCTCAACTTCCTTTTTCAACTTTTCCGCGTATTCTCTCTTCTCCGCTCCTTCCTCGAGAGCTTTCAGTAGTACAGACCAAGTAGCTGGTTCACACGGTTCGTTGCCTTCTTTCCAATAAACTAGTCCACAGAAACAAGTCCTCTCAGGATTACCTGGATTCCTCTCTTTGAGTGAATCAATTTTGGCCTTGGGAACTCCGAGGTGTACCAGCAAGCTCATCCAGCCACCTCCAACCTCCCTACTAACGTTATCCAGATCTTTCTCTGTAGGTTTCTTCTTCAATGCTATACATGAAAGAGGGTCAATGGTGAATCACATGCACGAAGACTCTGAGTGTGTTTATGGACCATATACGGCTAAGCCAACAATATAAGTTAGACCCCGACTAAACCAATGGGAGAGCGATTGATATACCTGAAATTTGAGGTTGTCCAAGCGACACAGCCATAGCTGTCATTCAAGGATTCCTGATCTTGTTGATCGCTACTTACGTTCGGACTTCAGCGAACGATTCAAAATTTCCCTAAAAGATATTTGTTCGGCGTAAAACCACCACACGTGACGCAAGTTCGTTCGACGGGCTAGATGTTCACTATCATGCGCCCCGGGCAACATCCTGCAAAGGACAAGAGGCGAGTTTAGTCTCTTCATAATAGACACTCGAATTTACGTTTAGTCACCAGCTAGGTCTGGACCAACATCAGCTTAACACGTCCCCTCTGCCATGAGCTATGGCAGAAGGTACTTAGTGCCACCCTCCCATTATCACCCTGAATGTAGCTTAGTGTTTCAATCGTTGATCATGTGTGATGGTCACATACACGCACTGACCAATGAAAGTGCTTGTATAAAATGTTATATGGATATGGATATTAATTAGATGGGACTCCCCCTGCATGTTTGGGATGAGTCCTCTGAGGTCCATGCATGCTATCATGACTGTAGTCGTGACCAGAAACACTAAAAGTGATTCATTTCAAGATTCTCAGTGAATCACTGCAACTGAAGGCTTCCCTGGTGACACAGGTATGAACCACTGACAGCGCTAAATGCTCTACACTGGTATGTGATAACAACAGATGGTAGTGAATATAATTCTCTCAATCACCATACCACCAGTGTGTGGTGGGGTATCTCCACCAATCAACTTGGTGTACATGGCTATCCAATCTACAATGTATTCTGTGTACCAGAGCAGGAGTACAGAGTGTCCTATTTCTTGTATACAATGTACATCTGTACATGCATGTCCTATGTCTGTACAGTACACCTACATGTCCTATGTCTGTACAGTACAGCTACATGTCCTATGTCTGTACGGTGTCAGCTACATGTCCTATGTCTGTACAGTACAGCTACATGTCCTATGTCTGTACAAAATGCACCATGGGGTACAGCCACACAAACCCCTGTTGACATGCTTAACCAAAAATGATTCTGTACTAATTACTATGATTACATGGAGCGGATTTATGCCAAGTATACAAACACCTGTGCATGTGGATGGTTACTAACGACCTCGTGGTGGCTGTACTCCGCCGCCTTACCTAAAGAATATTTCGAGATGATGTCCTCTTCCAACTCTCTGAAGTACTCTCTCTTCTCTGCTCCCCTCTCGAGGGCTTCCAGTAGCACAGACCAAGTAGGTGGTCTACACGGTTCGTTGCCCTCTCTCCAGAAGACAAGCCCTTCGAAACACGCGCGGATAGGGTTACCTTGCGATTCTTCAAACAGCGCTTTGTATTTAGCCAGAGGAACACCGAGATGCGTCAACAAGCTCCTCCACTTATCTCCAGCGTTCCTACTAACGTCATCCAGGTCGATCTCGGTGGGTTTACCTTCCAAAGCTACACGAAACGCAATAGAGAACAGCGATGAAGAGCACACACACGTACACCGAGTACCATGCAGCTAAGACTAGACGTCTCAAAGTAACGGGAGAGCAGTGGCATACCTGGATGTTGAGCCATTGTCGTTCGAGAATTCCTGATCTTGTGACCGCGGGTGTGCAGGTCGTTAGGTGTATTCGTTTCGAGTTATTGAGCGTCTATATGGAGCGACCCGTTAGCGTAGAACAAGGGCTGATGAGCACGTGACAACCACGAGGAAGTAAACTGTAATGTTACAACAAACCCCGCCAAATACCCTCGCTCTGACCATAGGTACTTAGGGTCTATGATCTGACATGAAGACAAGCTTGGTCATTGGTTGAATCATCAGTGTAAAGTTCACAACCTATGAATATCATTAATACAGAAAATAAAGATTGCTTACACAAAACAGTTCAACAGTTTGCAGTGTCCTGTAGTCCAATCCACCTTAATGCTTCTTGTTCACAGCATTGACTGCATCATCCACAGGTGGCCTGTGGGCTGCACTGGTGACCCATTCTTTCAGTCTCTTCTTCAACCTTCTCCTCTATCACGTCCACTGGTGATGTATGCACAATCACAGCCAATAGAGGTCTGCATTGCCCACAGTGCATGGTAGTGGTAGCTTGAAGGACCTCAAGGTGGTACATTAGAAGGTACTTATGTTGAAGACGTCAACACTGTCAAGGAGAGTCACGTTATCACTTGCTTTCCCACCAGCCACTAGCATGAGGTTGTTGCAGTGGATGATACACGGACAATACCTTTTTGCTGGCATTGGAGGTACTTTAGGAAACCACTGCTTCTTTTCTTCATCCCAAGTGATTGTTGAGTTGGTGTTTTCTCCAGTGGATGCATCTCGTCCTCCAATCAGAGTTAGCTGACCGTTCACTAATGTTGATTCACTGTTGTAGATTGCTGAAGGTGGCAGTGTGGTCCACTCGGCTGTGATGGTGTCGTATACTTGAACCAACCAAGAATGTATGCTTCCAGTACATATGGCAAATAATGTAATTCTAGGTATTTAACATAAATAAACTAATACTGAATGCTAGGAATGTACAAATGTCAAATGCGACTTCATAATTCATAATTATTGCATAACACATGATTTCCAATAAATTTGTTGTTGAACTAGGTTTACTAATGTGCTTTGAGAGAATGTGAAATGTGAAGAAGGTCACTCAATACTCCATGCTATGTCTATTGGGTACTTGTGAGTGCCTAACAATGTTACTAGAATATTCACCAGTCCTTGAAATGATGCAATGGCAACAATGTGTGATATGCGAATGATAGATACGTGGGACAAGAATAATGAGATCTATGAGGGGTGGGATGAGTTACAGCCATTTTATGGTCCAAAGAAACTATATATATATGAATATCATTATTAACACACTCGTGTACAAGTTCAAAAGAACAAGTGTTTACACATAAAACAGTTCAAAGTTTGGAATAAGTGATGACCAAAGGTGCATACGATCAGTACAACCACCAATGACTACAAAAGATGATGAACTAACTGCAATAGCACAAGCTCGCAAATGAGGCCTAACACACTGTCCAACATTAGACCACTTGTCAGTGGTTGGATCGTAAATGGAGACATCAGATGATGACTTGCCTGATTTATCAAACCTGCCCACCACTATTGGGTGGTCACTGTCTGCTACTAAACCTGATAACCACTTTTGAGTGTCCTGTACTCGAATCCACTCTACTTCTTGTTCCTTGGTAACGGCATTGACTACCTCCTCCACAGATAGCTTATAGGCTGCATTGGTGGCTGTTGTTGTGCTGCTAATACCACTGGTGATGTACAGATACCTGCAATTAATAGAGGCTCTCATGACGTACATTGGTAGTGGTAGCTTGAAGGAGCTCGAGGTGGTCCATTGGAAGGTGTCCATGTTGAAGACGTCGACACTGTCAAGGGGGGTCTTGTCATCACTTGCTTTCCCCCCAGCCACTAGCATGAGGTTGTTGCAGTGGATGATACACAGACGAACTCTTTTTGTTGGCATTGGAGGTACTTTAGGAAACCACTGCTTCTTCTCTTCATCCCAAGTGATTGTTGAGTTGGTGATTTCTTCAGTGGATGCATCTACTCCTCCAATCAGAGTTAGCTGACTGTTCACTAATGTTGATTCACTGTTGTAGATTGGTGAAGGTGGCAGTGTGGTCCACTTGGCTGTGATGGTGTCGTATACTTGGACCAACTGATCACACTCAACATCAACACAGACACCTCCGCTAACATATATCTTTCCTCCAATCACTACAGCTGTAGCACGACTTGTTGGCATGGGAAGAGGAGGCAGTTGGATGGACTGTAACTTGTTACCTTTTAAGAGTACATCACTTCGGAACACCTACAGTAGAAGACAAGTGAGAGGATTGGATGGTGATGCAGATTGCTGCTTAATAAAATCTCTGTGTCCTAGCAACCTGATACGACATAATGGCCACTATGTCGTATCAGGTTGCTAGGACGATATGATGATATTACCCTTCTCACATGGACGCCGTAAAGTGGGTCGAACCCAAGTCGAACTCAGTTTAAAATTCTGAGTCGAACCCTTGTAAAAAGTAGGGTTGCCGTCTATGAGCTCTACACCTCAGACGATGCCACAACTAAAACAAAACCAGCAGAACGCCCAACGTCGTCATTCCCTGGAATCAAATATTTACACAATATGCGAATCTTGTTATTCCCATGTGAATGGAAATTGGGTCGAAAGAGGGTTGAAATCGACCCAGGTTAGACCCGCTTTACGACGTCCATGTGAAAATGTAAAGACCACAGCGTCCTGTACACAGGTCATGTGATAATCACAGAACAGAGGTTAACTCCGCCTCTTAATACAAATTTGCTAATACAAGGGGGGTCTGAACTTGGCCTGGCCTAGATCGCTGATCTTGATCGTGTTGCCTTTCAAGAGGATGTTCCTCGGGGTCAAATCGCGGTGGAGGATCTGGGGGCTGTGATGGTGAAGGTATCTTAGTCCGGAAGTTATTTGGCGACATATTTTAAGCTGCTTCTTCCTCGAGAGCTTTCCTCTGTTGTCTTTGAGGAACTTCTCCAACGTCTGGTCCATCAACTCCATCACTAGCAGAGAACCGTGACGTTCATCTTTGAACGCACCGAGGAATTCCACGATATGAGGGTCTCTGGCGGCCGCTAGCAGTTCACATTCTCGTCGGAAAGAAGACAACGTCGCCTCCAACGCTTCCTGAGTCTGACTGGCGTAGTCCAAGAGAAGTTGATGGATCTTCTTTATAGCGACTGGTTTCGCTCCTAAGACTCCTGCAAAGACCGCCCCGTATGCACCTCTGCTGACTTCTTCTCCGATTCGAAGATTATCCGGAACACGAGGAAGACTGTCCATCGTTGAGTATGTGGGGGAGTGTGCTCGGAGGCGTGGTTAGATCACGTGCAAACACGACGTCATCAAGATTATAACCTGGGCTGATCATTGCGCAACTCCCGTACTTCTGTTACCCGACGATGGTCTTACGGTTGATATCGCCCTCTTGGTGGGTCTCACCATAGATACTCTATACTACGCAACCTATGGTCTCACAATAGTGAGAGGCCCGGGATGACAAGGACGTGCTATGTCAACTGTGAGAGCTGTGTCTAGACTAAGCTTCATATGATCATTATGAGATAGTTTCTCATGCAAGGAGTGATCTAGCTACCAGTGGAGGTGTTGTGGTCACAGCCTAGGCAGTGGGGAGACTGGACACCTCTGGAGATGTTCATGATGTAAACTGTATTATTCAACTCATCACATGATCAAGTAATGAAGCACGACATTGATGACAACCACCACACCACTTCTGATAAACCTTCAATACAATACATGTGACAGAGGATAAGTATAAAGGCAATAGATAACACTACGACATGATTACATTGAATGTGTGAATTTACAATAATTTTACATAATTGCTGGGGAAAATTCCTGTCTTTTCATTGACACGCCCCTCCCACCAGTCGTGGGTGGAATCAGTACGACAGATGAGAGCAATCCTCTGTCCCTTCCTGAACTGCAAGTCACAGGGGAGTTCCCCTCTGAAGTTGTACAAGGCCTCGCACATCGGGAGCTTGTCCCAGTTAGCCTCATTCACAATGGCCGACTTTATGCGCTTCTTGGCGAGAACGGCTTCTGCTCTCTTCTGAGCGCTCTCCGGGGTCTGGCTGGGTCCTGTGAACTTGTGCTCCCTGCTGGACTTCCAGTCCTGGTATTTGGCAGAAGAGGACGTTTTTACACGTTCAGAGAAATTTGAGAGCTTCTGACCGATGGAAGGACCTTCTTCACGACTGGTCTTCTTAGTTTCCGATGTAGCAGTTGTAGAACTTGAAGTTTTTGAAGACGTTGTCTCCTCTGGTTGGCTACTCCTAGAAGACGTCTTATCCTCCTCCTTCTTCTCCGAGGTACTACTGGGTTGCTTCTTGGTCTCTTCTGGTGGGGGAGAAGTACTACCAAAGTACCGGTTGCAGAGTTCGTCCGTTGCTGACTTGGTGGCCCCCTTGATGGCAGCCTTACCTGCAGCTCTCCCAGCTTCAGACTGAGCAATCTTCTTGCCAACTTTGGCACCATATTTGGCTGAAGTGGACCCAACTTTGCCCCAAATACCACCACCTTCTTCCTCTAGCAAAGGATGGAGAGAACACCACAAAATAGGTAATATCTTGTCATAGTATCCAACAGTATACTAGTGCTAAAAAGATATACAGACACTGTATCCAACAGTATACTAGTGCTAAAAGATATTAATACTTGTCCATATGCGATATTTTTGCAAATCTGTAATATTATGCGTGAGATAGGGCCGCCATGTTTTTTCCGCGTCATCCCTACATAGAGTGCTATCGCACGCTATGATACAGAAATTGTACCCAACAGTATACTGATTATAATCATAGATAGTGATCGTTATATCATAATAATCATCATCCATTATCATCATCTATAATACACGTACATAAAGGAATATTTAAACAGTGGAAAAGGATGGTCCATAGAGAACACAGAACTCATGAAGACAAACACAATCACAACAAAGATAAAATCACATGAAATGCTGACATAAAATCCATACTACCATGTAGACATAGACCCTAGATACCTATATATCCGGCAGTACAAAATAGCGCACAATGGAGTATGCTAATGCCCAAATGAGTGTAAAACACACTAGTATTGAATATGATTGCTACACGACCCTAGGCCCAAACACACGCACACACACACTACTGGATCGAACGTCTTAAGTTTAAGGTCTGATCAATAGGAATGTAACATAGCACACTGAGACCATAGATACTCTAGACCAGGAACTTACCGGCCATTTTATCGAGCTCGAGCGAGTGCCCACTGATTGATTAGCTTATTTTGAGGGTTTTACTCACGGCTAATCTCATGGCTGCTCCAGGCCGGACGAAGAGCTTGGTTGATGAACTAGCAGAGCTCGTCAATCCCGCCCCGAAGAGTTTTGAACTAGAGGACCTTGCTTTCGACCCCGCCAAACTTGTTGAGAGCAACGTGGACGATGATATCCGAGACTTTGAAGTAGACATCCCCTCGAAGCTGCAAATACGGGCTGCGTCGAGTTTAGCTCAATTTAAAACGGATCCTAGATATTCCGGGAAGGTCGTGTCGAGGAAGAAGGTAACTCAGAGTACAGAATTTGAGGATAACAGCTCGGATGATGAAGGTGGGTGAGGTAGGCTAAGAACAGGATGGTCCATGTTGAAGGGGGTGTGGTCTACCAGGATGGTCCATGTAAAGGGGGTGTGGTCTACCAGGGTTAGGGTTAGGGTTAGGGTGGTCTATATTGGAGGGGGTGTGGTACAATCCGTCTTTGAGGGTCTGTAGTCCACTGGAATTGACCCACATTGTACTCCTCCTAATAATGTAACCTGCATGTGATGTCCATGTGATGGCCATGTGATGTCCATGTGATAGCCATATGATGTTGTTGTTAGGCTGTAAAGAACAGAGGTATGACAGTATATGGTTGACATGGTCATTGCCATGTGTTGTCCAGTCAGCAGTGTGTACATACAGTTAACCTGTGTGTTGTCCAGTGTGTACATACAGTTAACCTGTGTGTTGTCCAGTGTGTACATACAGTTAACCTGCTGCTGTGTGTTTCTGTTTTGAACACAGCTGTTGTTGACATCAAAGAACACTTCGATGAAATGTTTGAAGATGAAGACGACCAATCCAATTCATCTGTTGTAGCCGATGACGACTTTGATGTCGATGACAACCAACTAACCAATGGAGATGAGGAGGTGGAGTCAAGTGACAATGAGGATGACCCTGCTCATTCCGAAATCTTGAGGCAGGAGGGACTAGATGTGACCACGCCCCTCAGTGAAGACACCCCACTAGTAGTCACCAGTAGGAATATCGGAGAGGAAGTGGAGAAAGGAGAAGCAGTCAAGAAGCAACTGAGTGGGTTGCCACGTATTCTCCAGTGTCTCGTACATGTACCCTGTTGTGTGTGGTCCTGTGGGCTATGGCCTACAGAAGTATCAGCAGTGAGAATGTGTTTAGGGTGTCACTCTCAAATTGAGCATAATGTAGAATATTGGTGGAATGTAAGGTTGGTAGTACGCAGCAAAGATAATGCAGTCACCTGTACCTAAGGAGTGCAGTCACCTGTACCTATGGAGTGACTTAATGGAAGGGAACTTCAGCAGTAGGTGGTACTACTGCTAACCACTGATTCCCCACTGATTCCCCACTGATCCCCCACTGATTCCCCACTGATCCCCCACTGATCCCCCACCAATTCCCCACAAATATGTCCAACTGTACTCTGGTACAGTACAGTAAAGTACAGATTATATATTGTTGAATTCGCGATGTCTTTGAAACTGGCTGAAGTAAAGTCTACTTTCAAAATAGAGATTGGAATTAATGAGATTATATTTCATATTATAATATAAATCTTATTGTTATTTTGTGTGTAGTAATAGTGTGGCATGTTGTGTCTATTAGGTTTATGGGATGGTATTGTTGAGGGGCGTATACGTCTCCAGAAGCTCCTCCCACTCTGCAACAGGTTGCCTCAAGGAGAGAGCATGGCCGTCTTCAAGACGACTGGCGGAGACAAGCTGAACGAGGGCCTATCCCAGTGTGAGTGGACCACTTTTACTACCTTGGTCACCGCTTGAAATGGTCACAACAGCAATATTGTCAGATTTCAATCATTTTCATCACGTCTTCACCAATCGTTCTACAACCATTCTTCAACCATTCCTCCCCCCACCACACCCCCACCTTCACTGATTGTACTGTATTCGTGTTTCTATCATCATTTCTTGTCCGTGCTCCTTCTTCAGGTGAGAGTGAGCTGTGTTCTCTGTTGGATGAGCTCTTGGGGTTGAAGGAGCTGTTGCTGCAGAAGAATGAAGGTATCCTTGGTGGGAGGGAACAGGTATCTACTCCAGGAGCATCCTCTTTCCATGGCAACGATAATGACGAGGAGGTTGATAGTGACATTGCTGATGGGATCGAATCTGATCACAACTCTGATGGTGGAAATGGTGGAAGTGATAATGATATTCATAGCCCAGTCCACACCAGAAAACGACACAGGAGATCATGGGTGAGTGAATTCAATTGTTTGTTGTTGTTATTGTTGATTATGTTTGGTCCTAACATTGACTCCACCCACAGTCCCTCCCTAAGGGGAAGCGTTGCTATGAGGACTGTGTTTCCAAGCTACATCAGTCGTTTGAACGTTACCGTGACGACACTATCACCAAGTGGAACACCAAGGCTCAGCTCACGAGTGGTAAAGTGTCCAATAAATCCTTCCTCCAAGTGGACCGGAGTGCACTGGGACAGATAAAGCATGTGTGTACCTCATTGGTGCTGGTTTTGTTTTTGTTGTTGTTGTTGTTGTTGTTAAAAGGTTGCTTAGTATCACATGCAATTGTGATTCTCCTCCTTACTAATCAGTTGATGATATTACTGCCAACTGTTTAGTAAGTACCCTGGTTCCTGGTTGGTACTCACTCCTGGTTAGTACACACTCCCAGTTAGTACACACTCCCAGTTAGTACGCACTCCTGGTTAGCACACACTCCTGGTTAGTACGCACTCCCGGTTAGTACACACTCCCGGTTAGTACACACTCCTGGTTAGTATACACTCCTGGTTAGCACACATAAATATAAATTCACTGTTACGGTTATGCGTAGGAATGCATATTATATATATATATAAGTCAAAATGTAAATGTAGTACAGGACCTGCCTATAAATTCACTGTTGCGGTTACGCATAGGAATACATATTACATATGTATATATACGTAAGTCAAAATGTAAATATAGTACAGGACCTGCCTGTGCTCAGGCATCTCTAAGAAATACAGATCTGGTGTTCTCTACAAAACTATCAATCATGAGCTTCTTTCATTTGTTGCTTCATCTCCGTCTCTCCACTGCTAGGTGCTGGGAGATAAGCAACGCTTGGTGAAACGAACGCAATTGAAAAGAACTGATTTTCACGTTCTGGGAAAACCCTCTCAATCACCAGTGGGAGTGTCCAGTGTTAATGAAGGACATGACATCCATCTCAGGACCTATGATGAAGAGATATTCGATGACAGCGACTTTTATCATCAATTACTCCGTGATGTGATTGAAAGGAAAATGAACTACACGGACATTACAGACCCAGTGGCTATGGGGAGGTGTGTGTGGTGGGTGGGTGTGCATGTGTAGGTGAATAGGCAGATGTTGATGTGGGTGATTGTACTCCCGTTCTGCTCCCTCCACCAGACAGTGGGTAGCTCTTCAAAAACTCAGAACAAAAGTGAAGAAAGACGTTGATACTAGAGCCAGCAAGGCTAGGAAGATAAGGTGGGTGTGGTCTGTTGAGGATGGGAGTGTAAAGAATGCTGAAAGCAGGCTATACTTGTAGAGGACTGCCTGTTGAATAGGTCTCTCTTCAATGCTCGTTGTCTGTGCAGGTTCGACGTCCATCCCAAACTTGTGGGGTTCATGGCACCAGTTGAAGTCAATGGAGAATATACAGACACTTCAAAGTATGTGTGTGTGTGTGTGTGTGTGTGTGTGTGTGTGTGTGTGTGTGTGTGTGTGTGTGTGTGTGCGCGCGTGCGTGCGTGCGTGAACTTCCTGTCTTCACACATCTATATACTTCCTGTTTTTACCACTTGTGTGTTAGTGTGCACACAAGTGGTGGGTGTGAGTGGGTGTCAAAACATATCCTTGTGGATGGTCATATTCGTTCAAATGATTTGTGCCATTTAATCTATCTCTTTTATTTCTCATCACTTAGAAATGACTTATTTTCATCTCTGTTCGGACAATCTTGTCAAAATTAAACAAATTCAAGAATTTATGAATTAGAATATTGTGTTTTTAGTGCATTACACTTATTAGTGACAATCGTTATTTCTTGTGGAAAGCTGTAATGCACAGAGATCTGTCTAAACTGGAAAATTTGTTCATTTATAGACAAAATTCGTACAGTATATACAGCACATACATTTAGGCCAGGTTGGTATACAGTACATAGTACATGAGCCGTCCAGCGACCTACTAGTCTAGCTAGCTGGACCATATATGGGATACCGTGGGACAAGGACCCATCAGGCGCCCAGGGCGGGGAAGGGAAGGGGCAGTTCAGTGTGGTGTGACCATAGATACTCGACCTTATACTCGTGACCATAGACACTCTAAATTAAACTGGTGTGACCGGATTCAAGTTTGCCGGGAAATGCATCAAATTCTTCGTTTGGCAGGTCTCGTCTCATCTCATGATGGACTCCTTCCCAAGAGCTCCGGATAATCTTATGATCGGAGAAGAAATCAGGTATGGTCAAAGGGTATTCGCAGGTCTGCTAGGAGTTCGATCAGTCGCTATAAAGAAGATCCACCAACTTCTCTTGGACTATGCCAGTCAGACTCAGGAAACATTGGAGGCGACGTTGTCTTCTTTCCGACGAGAATGTAAACTGCTGTCGGCCGCCAGAGACCCTCATATCGTGGAATTCCTCGGTGCGTTCAAAGATGAACGTCACGGTTCTCTGCTAGTGATGGAGTTGATGGACCAGACGTTGGAGACGTTCCTCAAAGACAACAGAGGAAATCTCTCAAAGGAGAAGCAGGTCGATATATGCCAACAAGTCGCTTCCGGGCTAAGATACCTACACGAGCACGACCCCCAGATTCTCCACAGCGATTTGTCTCCTAGAAGTATCTATATGAAGTGCTGCACAGCCAAAATCGGTGATTTCAGTTCAGCTAAATTTCGAGTTCCCAACCAAGTGGTCGGTTACGACATCTTGCACATGCCTCCTGAATGTTCGGGCCATCCTTTTCTCAGCAGCAAAGGTAACGTGTTCTCCCTGGGTGTGGTGATGCTGGAGGTAGCAACCCAAGAACCTCCTTCTTGTTCAATGTTTGGAATCGGTATTGTACCAGAAGTAGATCGACGAGTAAAGGATCTCTCTAAAGTACCAGACAACCATCCTCTTAAAGTATTGATCCAAGATTGTCTGAAGGACAATCCAAAGGAGAGGCCGACCATTGAAGAAGTACATTTTGAGTTGCTACGATTACATGGGATGATCAAAACTACCATTGATATGTCCAGTGTATCCACTGAGGTCCAACGGATTGCCAACGTGAAGCTGATGTCAGAAATGATGAAGAATGAACCTCAAGTGTGTACCATGGGCTCACATGCGCGCGCACACACACACACCCATGCATACAGACTCACACACACACACACCATACACAAACACACACACAAACACACACACAAAGATATTAATAACAATAACCAATCCTCTCACTTGTCTTCTACTGTAGGTGTTCCAAAGTGATGTACTCTTAAAAGGTAACAAGTTACAGTCCATCCAACTGCCTCCTCTTCCCATACCAACATGTCGTGCTACAGCCATAGCGATTGGAGGAAAGATATATGTTAGCGGAGGTTTCTGTGTTAATGTTGAGCGTGCTCAGTTGGTCCAAGTATACGACACCATCACAGCCGAGTGGACCACACTGCCACCTTCACCAATCTACAACAGTGAATCAACATCAGTAAACGGTCAGCTAACTTTGATTGGAGGAGTAGATGCATCCACTGGAAAAATCACCAACTCGACAATCACTTGGGATGAAGAAGAGAAGCAGTGGATTCCTAAAGTACCTCTAATGCCAAGAAAACGATTTCGTCCGTGTATCATCCACTGCAACAACCTCATGTTAGTGGCTGGCGGGGAAGCAAGTGATGAAAAGACTTTCTTTGACACTATTGACATCCTCGACATGGACAGCTTCACATGGGTCAAGTCGAACCCCTTCAGGCTACCACTAGCAATGTGTGGGATCAGTTGCTGTGTTAGCAGTGAATACATCTACATCACCAGTGGTGCCATCACTAAGAAACAACCCACCTCAACAGTGTTCAGGATTCGGACGGATAAACTAGTTCAAATGGTGACCAGCCTACCAAAAGTGGATTGGGACCTGATGTCAAGAGAATGGGAGCCAGTATCAGACACCCCTCATTTTGACTCAGGTCTAGTAGCACACAGTGATCACCCAATAGTAGTCGGCGGACATAAATCAGGCGAGCCAACATCTGATGTCTCCATTTATGATCCAACCACTAAGACGTGGTCTAGTATTGGACAGTGTGTTAGGCCTCATCTAGTGTCTTGTGCAATTGCAGTTAGTTCGTCATCTTTTCTTGTTATTGGTGGACGTACAAATTCAAAAGACATTGTACCATCAAGTATCAGTAACTTCGAACTATTGTATGTATGATTATTTTTGTATGTAAGTCATTGGACCCCACGTGAGGTAAATTATTGACTGTTGTAATCGATACTAATTTCATAGACACTCTATACTAATTCTAGTGTATTGTACCATAGATACTCTATACGATTGTACCGTGTGATACAATGAAGGTCGAATATCCCATGGTAGTCACAATCGGTTGTCATGGAAATGTGAAAATGGCGTTGCCTCGGGTCCCCGTCTACCCCTCCCCGGACATTGACGCTAGTAAAGTGAATTTAGCCTTCGGAGACAGAGCTCTTCCCAAACTGGTACGTTTATTCGACTATAAATATCGATGTGAAGGCACTTACACTGAATCGTGTTCAGACCAGCTATGGCTCGAAATGTTCACTCGTCAGTACTGTGAACACAATTTTATCTATCTATTTGTGTCTGACGTGGAGAGTTTGGAATTTTTACAGAATCGCGAGCTGAAAAGCAAAGAAGCTAAAGTTAGAGAGAAAGCCGTGTTCGCATTGTCAGATGTTGTTCACAAACCAGAAAACATAACTACAGCCATCAAGGAAGGTACGTGCTTGAGGGAGTCCAGGACTGTGTGTGCGTGAGGGGGGCATGCAGCAGATTGTCTAGGAATAAACATCCCTCCCTCTCCTCCACCATCCCTCCCTAACTCTCACCTCCACCATCTCCCCCTCACTTCCACCATCTCACCCTTTCCTCCTCACCATCCACAGGTATTCCGGAGTCCCTCCACGTTCTCCTCAAGGACACACACTGGGTGATCAGAGCCAAGTCTGCTGAAGTGCTGAGTATTCTAGTGTCTCATTCGGTTGGTCGCATGTGTGTACTGGATGGAGGGATGATACCTACCTTAGCACATACTGTGAGGTTATCCGTGTGTGTGTGTGTGTGTGTGTGTGTGTGTGTGTGTGTGTGTGTGTGTGTGCCGTGGGTTAATGTACGCACTCGGGAACACATGTCTTGATCATGTAATTTTCCAGTTCTCAGATGACCACTATGAAGTTCGTTTCTATTCCCATTCTGTTATTGAAATGGTATCCAGAATCAAGGCTGGTATGTCCTTCCACATACTTAGTACATTCTTACATGTACGTATTTGGCAATTCTCAAAGTCCCTCAACTGTACCTTACATTGCTTAAAATACGTATAAGAACTTGCTACAGATTAGCGGTGTATAAACTCTTCACAATGTTAATAATTCTGATGTCATCTTGACCCCACCCACAGGAGCTGTGGAGGTGGTGAGGCACAAGCTGGTCCCTCTTCTGGTGGAGAAGGTCCAGTCGGAGGAGAACCCCGCCCTCCAGTCCCTGGTCCTGGACACCATCCACTGGTGCTTCACTGTGGACACTGACCAGGGGCTGGCCAGTCGGGCCATGGAGGTACTGAACAAGCTACTGCACCACCACCTCCCAGAGGTGAGGGGGAAGGCAGCCAGGAACATCATGGAGCTGAGGTGGGTGTGGTAGTGGCCACTCATCTTCCTCTCCTGCCCATCAACTCATCTTCCTCTCCTGCCCATCAACTCATCATCCTCTCCTGCCCATCAACTCATCTTCCTCTCCTGCCCATCAACTCATCGTCCTCTCCTGCCCATCAACCCATCATCCTCTCCTGCCCATCAACTCATCTTCCTCTCCTGCCCATCAACTCATCTTCCTCTCCTGCCCATCAACTCATCTTCCTTCTTCCTTGTCCGTTGGTTGCTAGTTTTCCTCTGGAAGGGAAGAACCAGGCCTGCAAGGTGGGGTGTGTACCACATCTTGTTGTGTTGCTAGGAGACAGTGATCCCTCGGTACGGGCCCAAGCAGCTGGAGCAATTATGAGGTTTTTACTATAACAGTGAACCCATCACCACTGTCACCACTACCACCATCACTGTCATCACAACTACTATCATATCCAATACCATCACTATTATCATCACCACCATCACCATCACTCTTGTATCTCATTACTCAACCCTCCACCTGCAGCACACCCCACATCCTCACACTTGGTACATCACACCCCCATCCTCACACTTGGCACATCACACCCCACATCCTCACACTTGGCACATCACACCCTCATCCTCACACTTGGCACATCACACCCTCATCCTCACACTTGGCACATCACACCCTCATGCTCACACTTGGCACATCACACCCCCATCCTCACACTTGGCACATCACACCCTCACCCTTCCTCCCAGCATAGCGGTCACCACGGAGGGGAAGTTTGCTGCTTACAACAGCGGAGTACTGGACCACCTGGAGCCTCTCCTAGGTGACACCACGTCTGAAGTCAGGCTCAATACCGTCAAGGTAAGTACCTGTGTGTCCTCTACGCTCAGCACACCTGTACAGACTGTGTGGACGGTGTACTGTACTCAGCACACCTGTACAGACTGTGTGGACGGTGTACTGTACTCAGCACACCTGTACAGACTGTGAGGACGGTGTACTGTACTCAGCACACCTGTACAGACTGTGAGGACGGTGTACTGTACTCAACACCTGTACAGACTGTGTGGACGGTGTACTGTACTCAGCACACCTGTACAGACTGTGGACGGTGTACTGTACTCAACACACCTGTACAGACTGTGTGGATGGTGTACTGTACTCAACACCTGTACAGACTGTACTGTACTGGTTGTAGACTCCATATAACAATGTACTGAGTGTGTTCACTTGCCCCTATCCAGTCCCTGACGTTGATAGCGGAAGTACCTCAAGCTAGAAGGGATCTACAGTCTGTTGTTCCAAAGGTGACTACTCCTAACATGTACCTTGTGTATGGGGTGGTTGGAGTGTACCAACATTTCATACATGTACAGACTCAATCACTATCCCTGCCACTGGATCACTGCCCCTCCCACTTGATCACTGCCCTTCCCACTTGATCACTGCCCCTCCTATTTGATCACTGCCCCTCCCACTTGATCACTGCCCCTCCTATTTGACCATTGCCCCTCCCACCTGATCACTACCCCTCCCACCTGATCACTGCCCCTGCCACTGGATCACTGCCCTTCCCACTTCATCACCACCCCTCCCACTGGATCACTGCCCCTCCCACTTGATCACTGCCCTTCCCACTTGATCGCTGCCCCTCCTATTTGACCATTGCCCCTCCTATTTGATCACTGCCCCTCCCACCTAATCACTGCCCCTCCCACCTGATCACTGCCCCTCCCACCTGATCACTGCCCCTCCCTCCTACAGCTTGAATCTCTTTATGAGGACAAAGAGAACATCTCTAGAGCTGCCAGGAAGGCAGTCAAAGCTATTGTCTGGAAACCATGAACCATAAGGGGTGTACCACTTGCTGGATGTGGTGTATCGTGGATATTGATATTGTGGTTGTATGCACGTGTGTACATGTGTTCATTGATATCATCCGATCCTCACATGCAAACACTGTAAATGGTCACTGAACACTTCAAATCATATGTAATATTAAAATGATTACAGGAGAAATTAACAACAGTACTTGAATGCAGTGTGCAGTATGTACACAGTTGATCAAATGCTGTCATAAATACGTATTATAATTGATGAACCTTACATGATTGATGAGTGATATACGTACATATCAACTAGTGTTGCTGACATGGTCAATAGTAAGATACCTGTGATGACACAGCCGAGAGTTCTCCATCTTTGACAGTGGGTGGGAGGCGGTTCTTGGGGACATTGAAGGATGGTGTCACCACCTTGGGGAGAGTACCAGGAAAGGTTGTAGGATTAGTCCCGGGAAGACTCAACATTGGACCATTTTTCAATGGCTTCACTGGTCCATCCACTCCCCCGGGAGGAAGAGGTGAGGACGTGGTCTCAAAGTCACCACTCCACTCCGCCCCAATTGGTGACTGGCGGGTAGACCTGAGGAAGAGGTGGTGATGGCAGTGAAAGCCACTGCTGTGTGTGTGTGTGTGTGTGTGTGTGTGTGTGTGTGTGCAGGTGTGCAGGTATGCAGATGTGTGGCACACATGTAGTGTACTCGTGTAGTCTCACTTTGATCCACTCCCTATTGAAGAAGACGTTGCTTGTCTCTTTCCATTCAACCAGTAGGTGGTGACCCTGCCCACTCTGTTGTACTCAGACACGCCCCTCAGTGAGATGCTGTACTCATCATAAATGTCAAGCAGTTCCTTGGTGCTCTCGCTTATTTGGATATTCATTGCTGTGGCAAGAGGGTAAGAAAAATGGCCGTCATGAAGGATTAAAGATCATCTTAGATGTCAATATTAGAACACACGTGCACGTGCTTGACATTCATCCTACGTATGTAGGTTTGTAATCATTGACTCACGTTCTCCACTTGACTCCATCTTGGATGCAACGAGTACTGTTTCTCCAAACAGACAATACCGGGGCATGGTCACGCCCACCACACCAGCCAGACATGGACCTGGAGGGGATCCAAGGGGTGGAGTCAAGTTTAAATGTATACAAGGTTATATATAAAGAATTCCCATTCCCATACCACTGTGTATGCCAATTCTGATCTTGATCTGGGTCTCTGGCATGTGCTTCACATCATACTGGCGCGTGGCCTCCAGTATCTCCAGTGCAGCATCACAGACTTCCACCGAGTGCCTGGTCCCATTCTGAACTGGGAGTCCGGACACCAACATGTAGGCGTCCCCAATGGTTTCCACCTGGGAAAAATGGGCGTGTCAGTGGGAGTAACCTCTTGAACTGTATGTACATCAATCAAAGACCTCTCACCTTATAAATATCATAGTCAGATATGATTTGATCGAATTTTGTGTATAATCCATTCAACATGTCAACAACCTATGTACGTACATATGTACAAGAGTGAAGTACGTATGATTAAGCAGTAAACAACAACAACAACAATTTGTACATAATGGTCAAAAGTATAGATAACTAGTAAATTATGTACATCTTAGCATTGTTAATTTTGTACTCAGTAACTACAAGCTGAAGTGCATATTTACGTATACCACAAACAACAACAACAACAACAACAACAACTCCCATGTGAATGAGTTGGACAAACACAGCAAGGGGCATTCACCTGGAAGGCAGTGCTCTTGGAGCAGATGCTGGTGAACCCGACGATGTCACTGAAGTAGACTGTGACACAAGAGAAGTGTTCGGCCGTCACTGGGAAGCCTTGCTTCAGCTGATTGGCTACTTGCCTGGGGGAGGGGGCAAGAAACGTAATAAACAAAGGAGGAAGACACAATTTCGGGTGTGTCATAATACTGAAGGGTGTGTCATAATACTGGAAGGTGTGTCGTAATACTGGAAGGTGTGTCATAATACTGGAAGGTGTGTCGTAATACTGGAGGGTGAGTCATTAGTCATAGCTCTTATTATAAAATTGCCTCAACTGTTTTGAAGTAAATACACCCTTGCTTCTGAGGATATATGTACGTATGTATAGCCACACCCACATCACCCCACGACACACCCACTCACTTTGGGAGTAGCCTGTGAATGGCCACACCCACATCACCCCACAACACACCCACTCACTTTGGGAGTAGCCTGTGAATAGCCACACCCACATCACCCCACAACACACCCACTCACTTTGGGAGTAGCCTGTGAATAGCCACACCCACATCACCCCACAACACACCCACTCACTTTGGGAGTAGCCTGTGAATAGCCACACCCACAACACACCCACTCACTTTGGGAGCAGCCTGTAGACCAGTGCTTCCGTCCTCGCCTTTTCTTTGGCTAGAACCAGTGTCTGCTCCTCAATGGCTTCCTCCAGGTTAGATGCATATCTCTCCATCAGGCCCAGCATGTGGTCCGCTATGTTACCCTTCCTAGGGGGGGGGACAAGAGGTGAAACATACACAGTATGTACGTAGCTACTAGACACAAACAGAGAAGACCTCAAAATAAGAAACAGTTGAATGCCAACGTCACATACCAGCTGTAACTCAGGGAGGGGTTGTAGTACATACGTACGTACCTCAACAACAACAAACAAAACACAACAATTGCTTACTTCAATCTTGCCAGTTTCTGCACTGCTTTGCTAACCCCATTCACAACCGGTCGCTGGGCGGGGACCTCGTTCCAACACGCCTCTATTATCTCCAACCATTTCATGTCACATTTATCAGCCGATACAGAAGGGCGGAGTACTGGGTGTGTCCCAGACTTCAAACGCTGGATAATAACTGGAGTCACAAACATACGTATCATACGTATATCATAGCTACCAGAGGTAGAGTGGACCCCCAGCACAGCATGTCGCCATGTGTGTTGCATGCTCAGCATCACTTTCACGAGGACAGTCTCTACAACATGGTGCTACCTTGGACAAAGATGTACATATATCTATATACATACGTACTATGTACATCCATACATACGTACTATGTACATCCATACATACGTACTATGTACATCCATACATACGTACGTACTATGTACATACATACATACGTACTATGTACATCCATACATACGTACTATGTACATCCATACATACGTACGTACTATGTACATCCATACATACGTACTATGTACATCCATACATACGTACTATGTACATCCATACATACGTACTATGTACATCCATACATACGTACTATGTACATCCATACATACGTACTATGTACATCCATACATACGTACTATGTACATCCATACATACGTACTATGTACATCCATACATACATACGTACTATGTACATCCATACATACGTACTATGTACATCCATACATACGTACTATGTACATCCATACATACGTACTATGTACATCCATACATACGTACTACGTACATCCATACATACATACGTACTATGTACATCCATACATACGTACTATGTACATCCATACATACGTACTATGTACATCCATACATACGTACTATGTACATCCATACATACGTACTATGTACATCCATACATACGTACTATGTACATCCATACATACGTACGTACGTACATAGAAATTTAAATAGTCTCTTACATACGTATGTAAATTGGTAAGAAACACACACACACACACACACACACACACATACACACACACACACACACACACACACACACACACACACACACACACACACATACACACACACACACACACACACATACACACACACACACACACACACATACACACACACACACACACACACACACACACACACATACACACACACACACACACACACATACACACACACACACACACACATACACACACACACACACACACATACACACACACACACACACACACATACACACACACACACACACACACACACACACACACCATCATGGGTCTGGACTTGCTCTGAATATAGTTGTGTCCTATTGAAGATATCCACCAGGATCATTGCATAGCTGTAAATGTCACCCGAGGGTGTACCCCTGGGGTGACGGCTTTTGGTGCGAAGTAACTCTGGAGCTGTCCAGAACAAATCTGTGGAGGTTGATTGCATCATACCAGCTAGGAGTTGTGCAATATACGTACGTACACACGTATATGCACACACACCACACACACACACGCGCGCGCACACACACACACACACACACACACACACACACACACCTCGTTCACTCTTCTCCTCTATGTGGTACTGTTCACTGTTCAATATCCAGAAACCCATCCCTGATAGTTTAGCCACCCAATGATTGTCAATGTAGATACTTTTAGATGTCAAGTTGCCATGGGAACCAAGAAAACTGGATTGAATGTATTCCAATCCCTAACAAATATACGTACAAACCTTCAAAGCACCTCACAACTATGGCACAACATTATAGCATTGTGATGCAACACAAGAACTGTGTGATGCAACTTTCAACAGCTGAGATGCAATCATTCACTGCGATGATGCAACCTCCCCTTAGCCTTACCTTGATAATGTCCAAAGCAAAAGAGTTCTTAAAGGAATTGTCCAACTTCTTTGATGGGTCTAGCAAGACACTTGACAAGCTACCAAGTGGACAGTCTTCTTTGATTATGTAGGACACGTTGGGTTCAACAAGGATACCAAAGAACTTTACAAATCTCTTGTAAGCCAATTCGTGCATCTGATGTGGGGATAGGAATGGGAATGGGAATGAAATTATAACCACACACACACACACACACACACACACACACACACACACACACACACACACACACACACACCTGTTTCAACTCCACTAGTAGAGGTCTAGTCATCACCAGTTGCTTCTTGTACACAGCATCCAGGACCACATTCTGGTTCTGAGGAATCAGCCAATTGCATCATTTCTTCACAGCTCCACAACAACACATACTTGTGGGTGGAGTACTTGTGAGTGGAGTACTTGTGGGTGGAGTACTTGTGGGTGGAGTACTTGTTGGTGGAGTACTTGTGGGTGGAGTACTTGTGGGTGGAGTACTTGCGGGTGGAGTACTTGTGGGTGGAGTACTTGTGGGTGGAGTGCATGCAGTAGAACGGAACATGAGTACCTTGTAGCGTCCTTTACTTGGGAGGGATGAGAGGTCTTTAAGATATTGATCAACTGAGGCTCCGAAATGATACCAGTCCTTCTTCGGCTGGAACCCAGGAGGGATGAACTCCATGTACTCGTTCTCGGGATGGAACGGTTTAGGAGGGCTGACCTGGATGTCCTGAGGGTCAATGTTCCACGCCATCAACATTAGCTCATTGTTGTATTGGTGACGTCTAGGTGGGTAGGGCAGTAGGTGGGGCAGTGTGTGTGTGTGTGTGTGTGTGTGTGTGTGTGTGTGTGTGTGTGCACTATGTGTGTGTGTGTGTGCATGGCATACGTATGTATGTACGTACGTACACACACCCAGTGGCTTTATGCTCACTTGATCATATAGGCCAGGACGATGACCACGATCAGCACCAAGGTGAACGTGAGTACTACTGGTACGATGATGGCGACTATTGGGAGACCTGGGGTGCAGATCACATGAGTGTCACATGACATTGTATAATGACCACAATATACGTATGTACCAAAGATGAATCACATGACAGTCACATGAATTATGCATCACATAACACATACAAACACAAAAAATAATGTCACATGACAGTCACATGATGACTCACTGTAGTGAACCACACACTTTTCATACTCGAATCCACATTCAGGGATAGCAGGGGGCGGAGTCATCAGTCCATTTGCCCAAATAAAAGGCAACGTTGACAGTAGGAATGATGCAGTGGGTGTGGTCTCGGGCACAAGATTTGCTACTCGTGTGTAAACAGTGGATGTTCCCGATAGTCCAATGAGTCTGAAGTGGGGGAGACGATTGAGGTTGGAGTCCACCATGAGCCGTCCTGTGAGGCCTGGAGGAGGAGAGGGGAGAGTGGGTGGG
>OZ026550.1:105000-125000 GCA_964020155.1 Chondrilla cf. caribensis | reverse complement strand
CTCACAGTCCTCCACATGTATCGGTGGAGAAATAATTCATTTCACTTGCAAATTAAAGATGTCACCCGGGATGGCTCTAATTAGCTCCTATTAACGCTGTGCTGTGATCACGTGACAACACTAACATGCTATGAATCTCATTGGAAATATTTTGGGTGGTCCTGCTAATCCGCCCACTGCTGATCTAGTAAAGGATCAAGATTATTGGCTTTTCGCTTTCGAACGTCTTTGATTCCCATGGTGAGCTGTTACGACCGTTAGTTGACTTGTGAAGTGTTTATTTCAGTGTTTTCCTCTCTCCTCTCCTTCGCAGGGACAGGGCGTGAGCAGGTTAGCTGAATAACTTTGTAGGTTGTCATTGAACTGTGTGTGCGTGCGTGCGTGCGTGTGTGTGTTGTGTGTGTGTGTGTGTGTGTGTGTGTGTGTGTGTGTGTGTGTGTGTGTGTGTGAGTGTGTGTGTGTGCTAGTGTGTGTGTGTGTGTGTGTGTGTGTGTGTGTGTGTGTGTGTGTGTGTGTGTGTGTGTGTGTGTGTGTGTGTGTGTGTGTGTGTGTGAGTGTGTGTGTGTGCTAGTGTGTGTGTGTGTGTGTGTGTGTGTGTGTGTGTGTGTGTGTGTGTGTGTGTGTGCTACTGTGACTCTGTTCATGCAGTGAGGACTACCAGGACAACATTGGCGATGCATGGGTCCTCGAGCCAGGAGACAGGAAGAGGAACGGGCTGAGGGATGACAAGACCGGACAGAGGAGGTGAGGGTTGAAGGGACCACGGTGTGTGAAGGGACCACGGTGTGTGAAGGGGACCATGGTGTGTGAAGGGACCACTGTGTGTGAAGGGGACCACTGTGTGTGAAGGGGACCACGGTGTGTGAAGGGGACCACGGTGTGTGAAGGGGACCATAGTGTGTGAAGGGGACCACTGTGTGTGAAGGGACCATGGTGTGTGAACGGGACCACGTTGTGTGAAGGGGTCCTGGTGTGTGAAGGGGACCATGGTGTGTGAAGGGGACCACGGTTTGTGAAGGGGACCATGGACATTGGTGGACATTTATTTGAGTTTTGGGTTCACTGACTGGTTTATCTGTGATGCACCAATCTGCTGTTGATGCTGTTGATGCTGATTCTCACAATCACATTGCATTATGTGTTTGTTGTGCGTTTCTTTATGTAGACAATTTATCGATGATCAGAACGTGGACACACTAACCAGACAACAAGGAAATGTATTAGCTCATTCAGCAGATAGTGGGGAGCTGAGGACTGGAATGGTGTGTGTGTGTGTGTGTGTGTGTGTGTGTGTGTGTGTGTGTGTGTGTGTGTTTCTGTGTGTGTGGTGTGTTTCTGTGTGTGGTGTGTGTGTGGTGTGTGTTTCTGTGTGTGTGGTGTGTTTCTGTGTGTGGTGTGTGTGTATATATGTGTGATGATTGGCACCTCCTAGGTCACTCGGACATTGGCATGACCAATTATCATTGGGATTGTCAGTAATGATATTCATATATTGTACCAATGAATATCATTAACAGTACCTGTGGTCTTGTGTTTAGTTATTCCTACACAGTAAATGAATGTCATTACTTGTTGTCAGGTCACCAGGTGGGAGAGGATTCATGTAATAAATTCAATTTAAGTCATGTTACCATGGCAATTGCCACTAAAACATTGTATGTTCTATTGATGTTGTGTAGTAACAATCAGTTCCTAGTCTCTTATATTATGAGACCTGTTGATCCTAGGGTTCCTGTGATATTAGTAATTATATAATAAAATAAATGAAATAAACAAAACAGGGAAACCAACTGGGTCTAATGAGTTCATTGTTGTTTGGTTCAAGTCCACCAGACACCACACAGGACATGGTTCAGCTAAGCCATGATATCATGCTGCTATTGGGGTATAGTCTCTTCTACTATGCGAACCAGCAGTATGACGTGATGTGCTGTGTCCCATCACCTCGAGGGAGGGTATGGGGGGAGGGTCCTTCCAATGGGATACCCAGGGGGAAGCCTTAGCTGTTCCTTCAAAGTTTTCATTTCCTGTGTATTCTTCCTAAAGGTGACATTAATGACATGTCTCCTGATTATCAACTTGGTGACCTTCAATAGCTAATTGATTAATTAATTGTCACACCTCGGTCTCCAATGTAGGTCTCTCTGAAGCTGCACCAATCAAGATACTCACATTGTGCACCACATTAGGAAGCTGTAATATTTCACCCCTCCCTCTGCATAAGCTACAGTATTTCACCCCTCCCCCTGCATAAGCTAGGTATCTTGCCCCTCCCCCTGCATAAGCTACAGTATTTCACCCCTCCCCCTGCATAAGCTGTGGTATCTTGCCCCTCCCCCTGCAGGGTGTCCTCAACTCCCCCAGGAGCAGACAAAGGAGGAACTCCATGGAAGCCCACGATGTGCTCACCAATGCTTCCATCAGAGGAAGTCTCCGTCACTATGGTAACCTTCTGAGTGATGCCTCACATGCAAACTTTCCACTCCAGGTAAGACAAATGAGAACCGAAACCAGAATGCTTCTGGTGGTGGGACATGTGTGTGTCTGTGTGTGTGTGTGTGTGTGTGTGTGTGTGTGTGTGTGTGTGTGTGTGTGTGCACGTGCATGTTTATCTGGCTGTATTGGAGATGATAAAGCTCCCCCCCCCTAGTACATCACCAGTGTGGCAGTCAGTGAGCGCATATCACAACTTACACCACAAAAGAGTGTTGCCAAGGTAACAGAAATCCTCAGTTCAGGGAACTTCATCACCCGCAAAGCCATCCTCTCAGTGTCCGACAATCAAGTGACCATCATTGACGGATCAACAAGACACGCCCTCAACACCTACCCCCTCAACATCATCCCAGTGGTCCAGGTGGTCCCCGGTAAGAAGGGTCACAGCAAGCTGTTCATCTTCTACACTGAGGAGGGGGCAGAGAAGAGGACCAAGCTGCACATATTCCAGTCCGACCAGACCCCGGTGAGTACGCTCCTGTTGTAGCTTGTGGGAAGGACCACTCCTCGGGAGTTGAGGGGGTGGGAGAGTTTGGTTACCTTGTGAACACACCCACACACCTCACACACCCACATACCTCACACACACACACATACACACACACACACACACACACACACACACACACACACACACACACTATGAATGGTCTATCCAATCCATGCACAGGTGGAGACAGTAGCTGCTAAGTTGGGTTACGCAATCCATCAGTATTCTCAGAACACCTCACAGAGAGTAAGTAATTTATACTGTATACTATTCATAGTTATTATAATAATTTATCACTAGCTGCTGTGCTCACAACATAGTATGCCACAGTATGTCATATACAGTATAATAATACTACTACTACTAATAATAATAATAATAACAATAATAATAATATGCTTACACTTTGTGTGTTGTGTTGATGCTTATTGTAGCAAAAGCCAAAACGAAAGAAGAACGACCAGCCACAGGTTGTGGGAGATAACTGGATCCTCGGGAGGCGGAGTCCGGAATCACCACTGCAGCACAGCCGACAGTCACCCACTTCTGTTTCCATGGAAACACATGATGGACCACATGGTGCTGTAAATCAAGGTCAAAGTCCAGCTCTCCATCGCCGTGGGCAACCAACCAGGAGAATCGGTCAAGTTGCACGTCCAACTGATGATGTCAGACTCACCATCAAGGCATCCAAGATCCAGCGGGACGTGGACGTCCTCAACCACACCCTGGAGGACCTGGATGACTTCCTGAAGGAGGTCAGGGGGTGTGCTCAAGCCTTCAAGGAGTATGAGACTAGGAAGAAGAGGGCCAAGAAGGATGGTGAGGGTTTGGGAGGGGTTGTGGGGGGTTGGGAGGGGTGGTGAGGGGTTGTGTGGGGGTTTGAGGGATGGTGAGGGGTTTTGAGATAGTTGAATGGTGGGGTTTTGGCGATGTTTGAGAGGTCATGAGGGATGGTATGATATGCATGTAGCCGTATCGAACTGTTCAACAGTTATTTCTTACTTGTTCTTTGTGTCTGTCACCATCTGTCACCGTCTGTCACCATTTGTCACTGTCTGTCACCATCTGTCACCGTCTGTCACTGTCACCATCTGTCACTGTCTGTCACCATCTGTCACTGTCTGTCACTGTCACCATCTGTCACTGTCTGTCACCATCTGTCACTGTCTGTCACCATCTGTCACTGTCTGTCACTGTCACCATCTGTCACTGTCTGTCACCATCTGTCACTGTCTGAAGTTTGTTTCCTAACAACTCTTTGAGGACACATAATACACATGACCTTGATTTGTTCCCATGGTTACAGCTGCTCTTGATGAACTCAAAGAAAGAGCCAAGCCACCAGAAGAGATGGCTTTCA
The DNA here is from genome assembly GCA_964020155.1 of Chondrilla cf. caribensis. Classification (NCBI taxonomy): domain Eukaryota; kingdom Metazoa; phylum Porifera; class Demospongiae; order Chondrillida; family Chondrillidae; genus Chondrilla; species Chondrilla cf. caribensis. The sequence continues at coordinate 120,651 of OZ026550.1, read as the reverse complement.
TCACGGCCTATCAGAAGTGCAAGTTTGCCATCAACCTGACGGCCAAGTTGGGTCACCACCTCAGCAACCCTCCAGCCTCCAAGATGATCAAGAGCATATTGGGGGTGATGGACGAGCTGATTGGCTGCAATGGAGGGTGAGCTAATTACAGGAATGTCCTCCCCCATACATATATGAATTAGCCCATGCAATCTGCAATTCGCGGGTCCATTTTACAATATCATTGAGTTGTTTTGCATACAGACATGTATCAGGCAATGCATTTGCTAGAACATAGCAAAATATTGGTGAGTGTTGAGTATGACCCTTTAATTACCTTGTGGCTCCTCCCCTCCAGTCCAAAGTTGGCAAGCTCTGTGGTTAGCCCTCTGATCAGCAAACGAGCTATCGAGCTGGCAGGGAGGGTCCTGGGACACCGGCAAAAGTTGCTCTGGAACGACCTCGGACCAAACTGGAATGTCACATAGTGAGACACTGTTGCTATTGTTGTTGTTTTTGTTTTTGTTATTCTTTGTGTTGACCCCATCATTGTTTAGTGTTATGTACATTGCTGACTCATTTATGTAAAATGTCCATTTGTCCCAGTGACCATAGCCAGTGGTACCAGTGGTCATAGCTAGTGGTACCAGTGGTCATAGCTAGTGGTACCAGTGATCATAGCTAGTGGTACCAGTGGTCACAGCTAGTGGTACCAGTGGTCACAGCTAGCGGTACCAGTGGTCATAGCTAGTGGTACCAGTGGTCATAGCTAGTGGTACCAGTGGTCATAGCTAGTGGTACCAGTGATCATAGCTAGTGGTACCAGTGGTCATAGCTAGTGGTACCAGTGGTCATAGCTAGTGGTACCAGTGGTCATAGCTAGTGGTACCAGTGGTCATAGCTAGTGGTACCAGTGATCATAGCCAGTGGTACCAGTGGTCACAGCTAGTGGTACCAGTGGTCATAGCTAGTGGTACCAGTGGTCATAGCTAGTGGTACCAGTGGTCACAGCTAGTGGTACCAGTGGTCATAGCTAGTGGTACCAGTGGTCATAGCCAGGGGTACCAGTGGTCATAGCTAGTGGTACCAGTGGTTATAGCTAGTGGTACCAGTGACCATAGCTAGTGGTACCAGTGGTCACAGCTAGTGGTACCAGTGGTCATAGCTAGTGGTACCAGTGGTCATAGCCAGGGGTACCAGTGGTCATTGTCAGGGGTACCAGTGGTCATTGTCAGTGAGTGTCTCTTGTCTCTTCAGTGACAAATGGCCAAAGAGTAAGCCAATCCCTGATTTCCACATCATCTTCAACGACCGGTGCACGCCCACTCAGCTGCATAATCTCAGTGATAGACCCGCCAATTTCCCCACCCTCAATCCCCTCCCACCAGAACTACAGGGACTGGACTATTCTGATGCCTACGACGACTCTTATAATGTGAGTCTCCGAGGGATGGTGTGGATGAATATGGGATGTCAAGCACCACACACACACACACACACACACACACACACACACCTCTTTCCCATTCACACAGGGTGATCTTGATGAGTGCATGCCGGCTAGAAAGAAAGAGATGTCAATCAATCCTTCGGTCAAGGCAGCCATCTCATCCCACGCTGCCATGGTGCAATCCGGCCCCATCCCCAAAACACTACAGACAACTAAATCTGAAGTAAGCACCAATCATGCACACACTCATGTGCACACCCATGTACACAACCATGTACACACCCATGTATACCCATTTACACACCCATGTACACACCCATATACACGCCCATGTACACACATGTACACACTCATGTACATGCCCATGTACACACCCATGTACACACCCATGTACACACCCATGTAAACACCCATCCTCACCTTGCCTTTGGTCCCTTGTAGGCAGACACAGGTCTGAAGCAAAACGTTCCTTCCTTTGTTGTGATGGAGAGGACAGACTCGGGGGAGATTTCATCCGGCCCAGGAAGTGTTGCTGGGAGTGTACCAGGAGGCGTGTCCGGAGGTGTGTGCTGATCAATTGTACTTTTGTCACAAATGTTGAGCCAAAGTGTAGCAATTGCCCTGCTAAATTTTGATTCATGTGTGTTGCAATCTGATATGTGTGTGTGTTGTAATTTGATTCATGTGTGTTGCAATCTGATACGTGTGTGTTGCAATCTTTCACATGTGTGTTGTAATCCTCCAATTGCTCAGTCTCCCAATATAAGATGGTCCCTGTGCTGATGGCGTTCAAGGCAACATCTCAAGGAGATCTCTCAGTCAGCAAAGGAGAGACAGTGGAGGTGGTGGATCGCTCCAAACACCCTCGGATACTAGTGAGGAACAGACTGGGGAAGATGGGCTACGTTGACAACTCTCTACTTGGGAGTGTCGAGCAGAGGAGAACGCCCTCACCACACCTACAACACACACACCCTGAAGGTGATTAATTGTAGGGATCTACCCATCATTGAATAGCTGTACATTTATAGATATATGGGTCAAATTACAGGGTTTTACCCTTTACATGTTTGTATTTACCCTAATTTGTAGAAGACCCTCAAATGCTATACCATGGTCAGATGGTCCCGCCCCCTCCCAACATGCCCCCTCCCCCTCCTCCACCCGATGATGATGACCTTATGGCTTCTTTCCCAGTGAGTTTATTTGATCTATAACCAGTTTGTACTGGTCATAACTGGTTGTGTTTACTCCCTCCCCTCAGTCACCAACACTGTCCTCTCAAATGAGGTGGCGCTCTGCCCAGACCATGGGCCTCCCCATGGCAACAAATCTGCCACACCCACTTGATGACATACCAGATGAACTCCGCAGCTCAGCCAATCAGCTTCTCCCACCTATTCCTCCACCTGTTTCTACATATGGAGTACTTCCCGAGCCCCGCCCACCAGTTGGTAATCGCTATCGGAAAGAAACTGGACCACCTATTGCTGGTAACAATGTATACAAACAAACAACTCCTCCCTCTGCCCCGCCCACCAATCTGCAGCCAACATACAGTACTCCAATGTCCCCACCTCTCCAACCAGACCGACCAACCACGCCCCCTCTCACTCAACCAGTCATTCAAGGGGACCCGATGGCTCCACTTGTCCCTCCGTTACCTCCACAACCCCCCGGACCACCCTCCATTGGTGGACTGCCTCCCCCTCCTCCACCTCCCAGTGGTGGACCAGCTCCCCCTCCTCCACCCCCACCCCCACCAGTCCCTGGAGGTGTGGCCCAAACTAAACTTGTTCTACCGAAACCCACGTCCCTTGAGGAGAGGTTAGCTGAAGCCAAGCTGAAGAAGCCACAGGAGGAGCCAGAAGAGAGTGAGTAGGGGTGATGTTGCCATGCCAACTACTTTGGGATGTTGTGATGCAGCAATATTGGGTTGTCCTTATAATTTGCATCCCATTGTGGCATTTGGGATATGTCACATGCTAGTCACATTCTAATCACATGCTAGTCACTAGTACCTGAACCTCATTTGTCCTCGCAGGGAAGCGTAAGGTGTCCGGAATGCCTGACCAACCAATGGATATCGTTGAAGCTCTCAGTAAGAGGAAGCCCCTGAGGAAGGTGACAGTGGACCACGACGGAGGTGTGTGGGTGTGGGTGGGTGTGGGTGGTGTAGGTGGATGTGTGTGTGGGCGTGGGTGTGTGGGTGTGGGTGGGTGTGCCCTTCTCATCTCACCCCTCCCCCTCTCTCTTCCTCAGAAGGGACGAAGAATGAATTCCAAAGTGAGCTACAGAGGAAGCTCAAGAAGAGGAAGGACAGCAATACGATCATGGAAGAGGATGAGGGCGAGGACGACGGACTGCAGATTGGACCGCTGCTTCCTTTTGATGCCAATGAAGGACACACCCAAAAATGGCTGAATACATACGGCTATCAAAGGTATGTATGGATGGGTGGAGCTTGTGTGGGCTATGAATATAATTATGCATTGTTTACAATGTTACCTTGATTCCACCCGTTCATCATTACTCCGCCTTTTCCCCAGCTGCTCGGCAAAGCTGCTTGATTGCTCAGCTAAAGACCTTTACTTGATGACCAAGGAGGACCTCAAGGAGATAATCGGTTTGGGAAGCAGTGCTCGGCTGTACAGCCAGCTGCAGAGAGATAGGGCAAAGGTGAGCACAGGAAGTGACATCACTCACACCTCGTTAACCTGCATCTTGTTTATGTGCTGTACAGGAAGTGACATCACTCACACTTCGTTAACCTGCATCTTGTTTATGTGCTGTACAGGAAGTGACATCACTCACACCTCGTTAACCTCCATGTTGTTCATGTGCTGTGAATATTGGTGATGGTTAGTATGCTATGTTTCATTATGTCGTGACAACCATTTTGTTTGTAGGCGGAGTCTATGGTCAGCAGGGAATTCCGGAATAAGCTCACAAAGCAGAAGACACGAGCTGAAATGGTACAAGATGCTGTTGCCAAGTGGAAGAAGACCGTCAAGGCTGTGAGTCTGTACATGACACCTGTACATGTCATATGTACATGACACCTGTATAGGTGATGAGTGCATGAGACCTGTACTTGTTATTTGTACATGATATCTGTACATGAGACCTGTACATGTTATCTGTACATGTTATCTGTACATGTGTATGTACATGAGACCTGTACATGTTATTTGTACATGATATCTGTACATGAGACCTGTACATGTTATCTGTACATGTCATCCGTACATGTGTATGTACATGAGACCTGTACATGTTATCTGTACATGTTATCTGTACATGTGTATGTACATGAGACCTGTACATGTTATTTGTACATGATATCTGTACATGAGACCTGTACATGTTATCTGTACATGTCATCCGTACATGTGTATGTACATGAGACCTGTACATGTTATCTGTACATGTTATCTGTACATGTTATCTGTACATGATATCTGTACACGAGATCTGTACATGAGATCTTTGCTGTTATTCGTTCTTTGCAGCCCACACAGAACGTTGGCAATAACATCGCTGTCAATCGTGGGCGGAGACTAGACGATATTGAGGAGGAGTACAATACCAGGAGGCGTGGTCGAGGTAACGACTACAGAAGACACGACAGTGCTGATGAACTGGAGCAGAAACGAGATCGTAGGAGAGATGGACAGAGACGACGACGATATGACAGTGACGATGATCGAACATTGAGACGTGGTCGTCATGGTAGCAATGAGTCAGATGATGGCTACAAGAAACAGAAGAGAAACAGACATAAAAGTGATGAAAAGAGGCGTGGTCGTCGTGACCGGGATAGAGATAGTGATGATGACAGGAGGTGTGATCGAAAGGGCAAACACAGAGATAGAGATAGTGATGATGAAAGGAGGCGTGGTCGAAAGGGCAAACACAGAGATAGAGATAGTGATGATGAAAGGAGGCGTGGTCGACAGGACCGAAGTAGAGATGATGATGAAAGGAGGCGTGGTCGACGAGATAGAAGTAGAGATAGTGATGATGAAGGTAGGCGTGGTCGAAAGGGAAAGAGGAAAGATAAGCAGAAGCACAAGTATGACAGCGAAGAGGATGAGACTCGGAAGAGGAGGCCCTCCAAAGAGGGTCGGAGAGGACGGCATCGGGAGGACAGCAAGGAGGACAGGAGGAGACGGCGGCATAGGAGAGGCTCCAGTTCCTATTCTGATTCCAGCTACTCAGAATCAGAATCGGACTCATCCTATTCAAGTGAATCAGAGAATGATAAGGTGAAAGAAGTTCCTGGTGGCCAGTGGGCTCTTGGTGAAGGTGACACGATGGTCCTCCTCGGTGACCCAGAGGAGCAGATAAAGCAGCAGCAAGCCCAGCTTCAGAAACACATGGCGCAGCTCCAGCTGATACAGAAGCAAATGAAGATTAAAGCCCTCCCCCCTGAACAGCAGAAATCCCTCCAGAAGGACCTCCTAGACATGCAGCAGATTCAGATGGAACGCCAGAAGAAACCGAACGACACTCAAGTCCAGCTCCAGTTGATCAAACAGCAGCAGGTCCTCCAGGGACACCTCATCGAGCTCCAGCAACAGTTAGTGATGACAGCCATCACCAGCTCCTCGGATACCGATGGTCCTAGAAAGACCGAGCCCACTGCTAGAACCACACCCATTTCTAGGACCACACCCATTTCCAGGACCACACCCATTATTAGTCCCACCCCTTCTCCCATCCCAGTGAAGGAGGTTGACTCCAAACCGGACACTGTCGTCCCAGTGGTCCCTAAGACACTGCCATCTCTCCCGCACTCCACTGCCCCATCCATATTAACAGCACTACCCACCTTAACATCGTTGCCATCAGCAACAATACGAAGACCCACACCCACGTTGCTAGGCAACACGCATACGGACCACCACAAAGATGCGGAGTTGGCAGCCCTCAAGGCCCAGCTCCAGGCCCAGCAAGCCGCCCACAACGAGCTAGTGGCACACAACCAGCAGCAGGCTCACATCATTGCGCAACAACAAGACCAGCTCCAGCTGACTGCCCAGCAGCAGGTAGAGCTACTGAACAAGAGCCAGCTCCAGGAGTATCTGATTGCGCAACAAGCCGCCCAGGTTGAGTCATGGAGTAGCCAGAAGTCCCAGCTTGAACAAATGCTGGCCAAACAGAGGCAGGAGTCGGAGTACCTACAACAGCAGCTGACAAGCACACAACAACAACAACAACAGTTGTTGTTATTGCAACAGCAACAACAAGAACAGCAACAACAACAACAAGCTCTTCAGCAATCTTTAAATGAATCCCAAATGGCCTCACAGTTGCAGTATTTACAACAACAACAAAAACAACAACAACAACAACAGGAACAAACTCTCCAACATTCTCTGTCTAGTTCTCAAATGGCTTCACAGCTTCATTATATGCAACAACCACCACCACCACAACAACAACAACTGGAGCCACAACAACAACAACAACTGCGGTCACAACAACCACAACTGCAGTCACAACAACAACAACTGCAGTCACAACAACAACAACAACTGCAGTCACAACAACCTCGTCCCTTTAACACTGAATATAACATGCAGTATTTTATCGACCCCCACTATCCGCCTCAGCAGGGAAATCTCCAGCAATATCAAAGTAGTCCTCAGTACATTCCTCCACCTCATGGTTACCAACAGCAACATGTTTACCAACCCCAGTGAGCCACATCCCCTCCCCTTCAGTACTAGACCCACCCACTATTAATGGTGCTATTATTATTATTATTATTATTATTGAATTATTGCTAAGCACTCTTCTATTACTGCCCCCCCTTTCAGCCGTCCACACACAAACCACAATCCACTCCACTACACAGCAGATAACTTATTTTGACATTTTCATTTTTTTGTGAAAATTTGTAGTTTTTGATCAATTGCTCCAATGTGTGCAATTATTGAACATTAAGATTAACAGCGATAACAATTATACTGGAATATTAAGTGCATAATGACACATTAATTGTGATGACTGTCTGAAAGGAGTTAGAGCAGTTGTCACAGTTTACTTGTTGGGACAGTCTGCTTGTTCCAAGATTCTATGGATAATCGCCAAATGTTCTTGATTACAGGGTCTTCCCCCAATATTTCCATGGCAACCAATTGAGAAACATCTACAAAAGAACAAAGTGCAAAACTTGATGATCGGATTGGCTCACCAGATGTCATGGTAACTGACATCCCCAAACCTACATATGCCTTGGTTATCAAACAGTACACAAATTGACAGACACTACCCCCCTCCAGCATACATACTACCCCCCTCCATCACAAATAATAGCCCCCTCCAGCATACATACTAGCCCCCTCTAACACAAATAATAGCCCCCTCCAGCACTAATACTAACCCCCTCTAACACAAATATTACCCCCCTCTAACACAAATACTAGCCCCCACTAACACAAATACTAGCCCCCTCCAGCACAAATACTAGCCCCCTCCAGCACTAATACTAGCCCCCTCTAACACAAATACTAGCCCCCTCTAACACAAATACTAGCCCCCTCCAACACAAATACTAGCCCCCTCTAACACAAATACTAGCCCCCTCTAACACAAATACTAGCCCCCTCCAACACAAATACTAGCCCCCTCTAACACAAATACTAGCCCCCTCTAACACAAATACTAGCCCCCTCTAACACAAATACTAGCCCCCTCTAACACAAATACTAGCCCCCTCTAACACAAATACTAGCCCCCTCCAGCACTAATACTACCCCCCTCTAACACAAATACTAGCCCCCTCTAACACAAATACTAGCCCCCTCTAACACAAATACTAGCCCCCACTAACACAAATACTAGCCCCCACTAACACAAATACTAGCCCCCTCCAGCACTAATACTACCCCCCTCTAACACAAATACTAGCCCCCTCTAACACAAATACTAGCCCCCTCTAACACAAATACTAGCCCCCACTAACACAAATACTAGCCCCCTCCAGCACTAATACTAGCCCCCTCTCACATACATTGCATCACCAAACAGACTACCCCCAGTGGAGACCACTTACCTTGAGCTTGTACATATTCACGTAGGAAGGGTCGCAAGAGAGAGAGGGGGATGACAAAATTCAATGTTGGACAATGTGTGTCACATGACTTGTCACTATGGAAACACCGAGATATGTAAGTAACCATAGCGAGATTTGCTATTCAGTAGGGCTTCACCTCACTATGCTGGTCACCATGCCGACTGGTTTTCCTGTTTCCGTGGCAACAACCACTCCTCCACTACATCCAGGGTTAGCAGCAGCAGTGGTCTGAGGTGTGGGAGGTGGGAGTGGCATACACACACCTACTAATCACATGGACACACCCACTTGGTACATTACAGGGATCTCCTTGTTATGCAAAACCTTGGAGATATATCCAAAGGTGAGGAGTGGTCCAGTACTATGCTTCAAGGGATTATGTGAGCCGTATCCAACAATAGCAATGCGGTCACCATGGTGACAACATTCCTCTTCCCACTCCATGGTGTTCACTGGGTGTGTGAGCTCTCTTGTCGAGAGAACAGCTACATCGAACGCATTATCCAATCTGGTCATGTAGACTATATCAGCTTTGTGATGGCGGCCATTTTCTTCCACAACAAGAATGTCGCAATCATCTAAGAAATATCAACAACAATAGAGTATGCAATGTCACATGACATCCATATGACTTACATCCCCCTACCTTTCACTACATGAGAACATGTTAAAACGAAGTTCTGGTCCAAGATGATCCCTGTACCCCAAGTGGCCCCAGCAACCACTCCACAAATGTAGCGCTTCCATTCACCTGGACCACTTTCTCCACCTTTAGAGGGAAAATACTGACATTGAGACACCTGATGCTGCCTTACCAGACCCGATAGGGTTACAAGTACAATGACTATATAAGAGTCACTGAAATTTGAACTGTTCGTGACCATCCAGGTGGAATGTTACAGCGTTACCTCCTGGGAACACTATTTGGGTGAATACTGGATCGTGACATGATACTGTATATACTTTAATATGTTCATGGGGTGAAACTCTTGCAGTTTCCACTATCTTGGGACAATATAACTTTTTAGAACCTCTCAAGGATGTGAGGAAAAAAGGTGGGAATATTTGTGCCCTAAACGTTCGCAGTTGTCAATCCACCAATACCCGAGAAAATTTAAACCTGTCGAAATATAAGCACATACAGTATACCATGTGACATGGTGTGCGTGTTGTAGTAGCTTCGTAAGTGCAGAATTGTGTATTGTAAATAAATCTCTATTGCTCCATACTTCAATCCAACAACTGTGTTGTATTCGTATATGAATTACACACACACACACACACACACACACACACACACACACACACACACACACACACACACAATCACATCCATACATACACACATTGACATTAATAACATTAATAGGCACACTCTCGTTCACATTCACACACACAAACACACAAACATGTATTCACACATTCACACCCCTATCCACGGTATGCACTGACTTCCGAAACACAACAAACACTAAGCACCTGTGACATGACAAGCCCCCTACCACATTCCACCTTGTAGCAACACCCACACCACACGTACGCTCACTTCCTCTGGAGCTCTGATATCAAAACAATCTCAAGTAACAGTTGAAGTAGGAGTGTGTGTGGGGAGTGCTTGGTGGCATTTCCACTCGCAGGCCATATTTGTGTTTCAAGTCACAATATCACAAGTCATTAAACACAATATCTGATACATTCTCGTTCACACACCTATTGAGAGTGAGGTCTGTTTGCACAGCTGCCAGTGTGTGTACATTGGGACATGGTATCAATGGTGCTCATCCTGTCATGCACACACACACTATGTATGTACAACGCATTGTATGTACTGCCATGAGGCAGAGATACCTACCATGTACACATACCCCACATATGCACTGTACTTGCTATCAGTACTGGTTGGTATACTTTATATGTGCTAGGGACTGAGTGAGGTGTGTGTGTACTAACCAGGAGTGTGTACCAACCAGGAGTGTGTACTAACCAGGAATGTGTACTAACCGTGAGTGTGTACTAACCGGGAATGTGTACTAACCGTGAGTGTGTACTAACCGGGAGTGTGCACCAACCGGGAGTGTGTACTAACCGGGAGTGTGTACTAACCGGGAGTGTGTACTAACCGGGAGTGTGTACTAACCAGGAATGTGTACTAACCGTGAGTGTGTACTAACCAGGAATGTGTACTAACCGTGAGTGTGTACTAACCGGGAGTGTGCACCAACCGGGAGTGTGTACTAACCGGGAGTGTGTACTAACCGGGAGTGTGTACTAACCGGGAGTGTGTACTAACCAGGAGTGTCATTATTTGTGTCTGCTGCAGCCCAAGAAGGTGAAACATTACACTGAGAAATTACTGATTGTATTCTATGGTGAGCGATTAATAGTCCTAATGAACCTAACCTGTGTCTCTACGTTCACCAAGCACTAGTACACTATGCATGTGGGCTACACCCACTACAGACAACATAGTGAATACCACCAAGACAGTTGAATCACGCTGAGGAAAGAAATGTACTTACACCCAGCCACACCTACCAACACCCCACACACACACTAACCCTCCCCACACACTAACCCTCCCCCCCACACACTAACCCTCCCCCCCCACACACTAACCCTCCCCTCCACACACTAACCCTCCCCCCCCACACACTAACCATCCCCCCCACACACACTAACCCTCCCCCCCCACACACTAACCATCCCCCCCACACACTAACCCTCCCCCCCACACACTAACCCTTCCCCCACACACTAACCTTGAAGATGACTGAATGAATAACCCTCCCCCCACACACACTAACCCTACCCCCACACACTCTAACCCTCCCCCCACACACTAACCATCCCCCCCACACACACTAACCCTCCCCCCCACACACTAACCCTACCCCCACACACACTAACCCTCCCCCCACACACACTAACCCTACCCCCACACACTCTAACCCTCCCCCCACACACTAACCATCCCCCCCACACACTAACCCTCCCCCCCACACACACTAACCCTCCCCTCACACACTAACCATCCCCCCCACACACTAACCCTCCCCCCCACACATACTAACCATCCCCCCCACACACTAACCTTGAAGATGACTGAATGAGTGTGGGATGCTGTTCCAAGTGTACAGTGGGATAATCCCCAAACTTTCCCTTAGTGATACCATAACTTGCTCCATGGTAACAACCAATCCAATCCCCGCAAGTGCCCCACCCCTTAGTAATACCGGACCGACAACCATCCCGATGACAGCAAGTGGGCGTGGCTTTTTCTTCCTGCCAGTTGTCACAGACAGGACCACACCTCCTTCACACCCCACAGGGCAGGGGGCATCAATTAGAAACACCTCATTGCTGTCTCCATGACAACAACAGACATGCCCATGTATAGTTGAGTTGATGAACACGTCGGGACAAGCATTGGAGAGGGGCGTGGCTAGAACACACACGCGTAGACCCTGTACAATGCTCCGCCCTTCGTCCACACAGCGGAGGCTGCACGTCCTGTAGGGAGGGGGGAGAGACCAGCATGTGATGGTGTGGAGGAGGATCACATGAGCAGACAGAGGTGGGAGATTTGATGCCTGACATCAATCACACACCCCACCCACTGAGAGTGGCAATATAGTACACACCCACTGAGTGTGACGATATAGTACACACCCACTGAGAGTGGTGATATAGTACACACCCACTGAGAGTGGCAATATAGTACACACCCACTGAGTGCGGCGATATAGTACACACCCACTGAGTGTGGCGATATAGTACACACCCACTGAGAGTGGCGATATAGTACACACCCACTGAGAGTGGCGATATAGTACACACCCACTGAGAGTGGCGATATAGTACACACCCACTGAGAGTGGCGATATAGTAGGCACGTCATGAATGTGGTCTCTATTAACAACACCACTATCGTTCTAAGATCGAATGGCATCAGAACATCCCACTGCCACGCCCACTGCCATGCCCCCCACGTCATTCCATACATTCAACTGCACTTCAATGGCACTACAAAGCAAAGCGAAACATCTGACTAATCAGGAAATGCCATTCAACTGACACAGCTTTCAGAGTGAGTGGGTGAACACCTTAGGCATGTGTCAGCCACACCTTCCTTCAATAAAATTATAAATTCTCATTGCTACCTGTATGACATTGTGAACTCTTATTGCTACCTGTATGATGTTGTGATAAAACTATTTGGCAATAGTGGGCGGATGGAGCTAATCATCTACCACTGACCTCCACACTCAATTAATGTATTTTGTGCTCTATTTGGAGAGAGGGAACCACTGCACCTGATGAGTCAGGTGGATAGATGTGGTGTGTGGGTGTGGTGCAGGTAACCATGACAGCAGCATGACATCATGAATAGCATTAAGTTTGTACAGTACAATCTGAGAATAATGCATTGGAATCATGTGACGATCACGTGACATATCATGCAGTACCTGTGCCAAAAGGATGCATCCTGGACCTCCAGCACCACAACAGCAGTCATCATTCCTACAAAGACCTCGTTCCCCCTCCCAACACTGGCGGGCCATTGCGCATTGCTGTCCTTCAGAAACTGCTTTTCGAATATTCTTCTAACTTTAGTTAAACTCGCAATACTCCTAAGCGTCGCGGGACGCGTTTCCAGTTTGTCGTTTCTGCTGAAGCTAATCGAGAAAAACGCCCACTCTCGCAACCATTGCGACATTTCTTCCAAACTAGACCCACTGTCAACATTGCTTTCGATTAAAGGAGAAACCCAAGAGGCCGATGTGATCACAAAGCATCCTTTATTTGTGTCCAATATAAATCCACTACCAGCTACGTCGTCAACAGTAGCTTGTAGGGCCTTTTCTCCTCTAAGTTTTGCTTCAACAACAACGCCATTTTCTCGTTCCATTACGTCATCCAAATGACGTAACTCGTGGTAACGGGACGGTATAAAGCGTAGCTAGCCAGCGCTAGCAGGTGCAAAAGAACAGGCTTCGCGATGAAGTGGACGACGATGCTCCTATTGCTCTTGGTCGCAGTGGGGCAGCTCGCCTCTGTGCGATCCCAAGACCTCCTTACGCTGAGACAGGACTTGCTTAAGGCTCACAATGACGCTAGACTCGGCTACGCTCAAAGTCAGGGCATTGCTAACATGCGACAAATGGTGCGTGTTTCTGTCATCGCGTTGTATTTAATAACTAAATACGTTTACATTGAATTTTATAAATGCATAGTCTAAACATTGAATTTTGAGATTTGTGACAATGTTTCATCCACATCTTGTTCTGTTGGCATGTACTGATGTGTCGCTGCAGTTCGCTGTTATGTTGTAATGTAAGCGTCTTGTATCTCCACCGCTATTGCGTGCACTGCAGGTGTGGGACGGGGTTTTAGCGGAATCAGCGCAAAAGTTGGCCGAAGAATGCGTTTTGAAGAAGCAAAACGAACCGGAACGCGTTACCGCCGAGTACAGGACCGCCATCAAAGTCAACTACATCGGACAGCTCGTGACTGCTCGTCGCAGTAGTCTTGCGATGCTGGACGCCAGGGAGGTGGTGAAGGAGCTGCAAGGAGCCGAGTACAACCAGGTACGTAAACCAGCTAGATTACGATGTTATCCGTGACCTCGTGCGGGTCATTTTCGCAAACAATACTGTCGACACCATCTTGTGAAAGAAATCAACAGATCTGTATTCCAGAGAGTGTCGATTAGCTGTCCACTATTACAACCAAGTGAAAATAGTTCCGACAGTTAGCAAATATCTTTTATGAAATTATCGTCTCGTGTTTGTAGCCATTCGTGTGCGGGGGCGGTTGTGTGGCCCATGCGCTGGTGTCCATGGTGTGTGTATGCATTAGTCTGGCGTAGCCGACCCTTGATCCGCCATTTTATTTTGTTGGGGCGGAGAAAGGGTCTGGGGACATTGCTATTCGGTAACGGTGAAATGTCGGACGTTGAACCCGACACTTTTACGGAATGACCTTTACATAATGTACGGAAATATACAAAGGTTTACAAAGTATACAATCGTTAGCGGAGTTCGTAGCAAGCAGTCATTATTGTGAGGTAACTCTTTGAAGTCGGTTTCTTCGTTTAGGGTTCAACTCAGAACTTAAAGTTTCTTACTCCGAAGCGTTTTTATGTTAGGGTTGGTCAGCGCGCACTTGATCGCCGTGGGATTAGTTTGTCCCCAGGTTCCAGCAATTTTAAGCCCCTTAATGGCTTATTCAAATCTTCTCTTCTGATCAGCCATCAAAGCAGATAGGGGGAACGCACACGCTGTGCGCGTGGCTCTTTCTATCTCGTAAATATAATCAAAGGCGAAGGACAAAAGAGCCGTTACTATGGTTTTTCACCGAAGCCTGTCGGAAGTCTTGCAAAACGTCGTTTTCTTCTAGTATCGCGATAGACGCTTTCTACTGTTGCTTTTTCAGTGTTGTGACGAGTGTCTTGAGTTTTCTAAAGGAATATATTTGCATGACTGCTGCGATCGCCATTTTACTAATTATATCGCATTCGACCACGCCCCTCTGCTACCACTATTGAATAGCGATGTCCCCAGACCCTTTCTCCGCCCCAACAAAATAAAATGGCGGATCAAGGGTCGGCTACGCCAGACTATGTATGCATATGAATGTATGGTGGTATGGCTGTGTACCATGGTGTACAGTGTAACCTCTCTATTACAACCCTCTGAATTGCAGAAACCTCCATAATAAGGACACCATTCTGTGTCCCAGTGTAGTACTGTAGTGTATCGAGGGACCTCTGTAATAAGGACCAAAATCAAGGTCCTAAAGTGTCCGTAATAGAGAGGTTCCGCTGTATGTATCTATATGAATGTATGGTGGTGTGATGTTGTATTATTCTTATTGTCATTGTTGAATGTCAATAAATATTTAAGGTATTCTCGCTGCCTTCATCCACGTTCAGGTCATATTTCCTCAAACCTATAGAGTTGGCTGTGGGTTTAGCTTCTGTGCACATGTGCAGAATACCGAAGAGTACAGAGTGGACTCTACTGTGGTTGTCTGCAACTATGCTCCAGGGTGGGTGTGTAGTCTGCACAATGGGGTCACATACGATGAACGCACACACACACACACACACACACACACCTACACACACACACACACA
>OZ026550.1:75000-102500 GCA_964020155.1 Chondrilla cf. caribensis | reverse complement strand
GAGTGTGTTAGTACAGAGTGTAGAGTGTGTAGTACAGAGTGTAGAGTGTGTAGTACAGAGTGTGGAGTGTGTAGTACAGAGTATAGAGTCTGTCCAGCTTATACATGTGTATGTTATGGGTGGAGCGGTGACTGCACCTTGCATATCCACTGGCTCCTGTACCTCCTTTTGCTCTTGTTCTTGTGGTTACAGTATCACGCTGGACAACTCCTTCCGGTGTGCGGCCACCAATGGGACTACCATTTACTCCTCGGCTATCGACGACAGTGGAGTGGGCAATGTGTCCTGTGTGCCTCGAGTTGGGGACGTCGTAGGTTAGTGGAGTGTCTGTGAGTGAGAGTGGGTGTGTTTAGATGTGAGTGAGAGTGGGTGTGTTTAGATGTGAATGAGAGTGGGTGTGTTTGGATGTGAGTGAGAGTGGGTGTGTTTAGATGTGAATGAGAGTGGGTGTGTTCAGATGTAAGTGGGAGTGTGTGTGTTTAGATGTGAGTGGGAGTGTGTGTGTTTAGATGTGAGTGAGAGTGGGTGTGTTTAGATGTGAGTGAGAGTGGGTGTGTTTAGATGCATCCACGATTTCTCTTATACATTTGTGTAAGCATGTACGTACATACATACATAAGTAGGTAGTTACGTACGTATATGTCTATTGCATTGAATACGGATACGTTCCTCCTTTCCAAGGTTCATTTGATGTGTCAGTCACTCACAGCAGATATGGAGACTCGATGCCCATCAGTGATCGCATCGGACTCAGTGCTGATGGCTTCAAGCCCTACCTCTACCAGGTCCATGCCGATATTGAAGGTGTCTCTCCCAGCTGGGGAAGTACCGAGGGAGGGACAGTACTCACAATCACTGGGAAAGGGTTTTTCCCCAACACCTCCAATGACATCAGTGTTCTAGTGGGCGGGGTCAAGTGTGAGATCATCAATGTTTCCTCAACAGAAATTCAGTGTAGGACAGGTCCCCAGCCCGAATATCGTGAACTCTATCCTGGTGAGCGAATGGAAGTGGAAAACTGGGTTGAATAATAAAATGTGTATCTATACTTATTGCATCTGTGGTGGGTGTGCCTCACATACGTAGATATGTGGTGGGTGTGTCTCACATAGACCTGTGGTGGGTGTGCCTCACATACATACGTACATATACGTATCTGTGATGGGTGTGTCTCACATGGACTTGTGATGGGTGTGTCTCACATACGTAGATCTATAGTGGGTGTGTCTCACATTGGTATTCTTTGACCCCTCCCTCAGGTGGACGTGGCATATTACGAGAGATTTGGTCTGGCTATCGCTACCATCTAGACTCCATCCTCACCCTCACCAAGGACACCCCCGGCTACAACTACACCATCACGGACGAGGCATGGGGACAGACTGGATACCCCATACCCTTCAATGCATCCATTAACATTGTACAGAAGTTCAGTGGATTTTTGGTTCCCCCGGCAACCGGGCGTTATACGGTAGACGTACGCTCAGACGATGCCAGTCGTGTCTACCTCAGCACAGACAGTGACCCCACCCACAAGCGGGTGGTCGCCAGTGCTCGTTCATACACCAGAAATCGGTGGGACTACTACGACACCCAGCGTTCTATGCCACTGGATCTTGAAGGGGGAAGACCCTATTATTTGGAAATGTTGTTGAACCAAGGGGTAGGTCCCTGGCACCTCTACCTGGGTCTGAAGTACCACAACAGTACCCTCACCCGCACCCAGGTACCAGCTGAGCACGAGGTACAGAGGGTTGTTGTGGACTCAGTCATAGTACAGGAAAAACATGTGAGTGAATTAATTTGGATTGTGTGTAAGTGTATTAGTATTGTATTACTATGTAGTGCTGCATACACTAGGGTACAGCATTTGGTTGTGTATAAGGATGTGAGGCCAGAGGTTGGACCTTGTCTCCACTGGTATTCGTACTAAGACAAACATGATTGTGTGCTTGTGTGTAAGCATAGATTGTAGTAAAGAGTTGCTACAATCTGCCCCTCCGACAACGAACATGATGTGTGCTTGTGTGCCTGCCTAGATCTTAGTATTACATTGCTACAATCTGCCCCTCCCCTCCCCCCTCAGGCTGCAGTGTTAGGGGCTGTCCCCCGAGTCCTATCAGCAGCTGTGTCTTGTAACACCTGGCCAAACTGCAGCTTCAGGGTGGACTTCAACAGGTCCTCCTCTGTGGAGATACCAGTTACAACCAGTCAGGACGAAATGGAGAAAGCTGTTAATGCAATACCAGGGCTGACCCACTACGGTGTGATTCTATTGGATGCTGATAACTCCACTGACTCCGCCCTTTCCATTAACCTTACCATTCTACTTCCTCCGCTGCAAGCTGTATCTGTTTCCATGGTAACCATTGATGGTAGTCAGACTGTTAATGAGGTTGTGGGGGCTTCAGCTCCTGAGAAGATAACCCTGTCATTAGGGGAGGGCAAGTTCAGTGATTCTCTGGATGTGGTGAGCGTTTCCAGCAATGATGTACAGGAAGCCATATTAGAGCTGTTGTCATGGCAATGTGATAACCCCCTTCGGTCCGTTCGAGACGTCTACTGGTCTCAAGACTACGAAGGAGAGGTTGTTGACGTTGGTAGCTGGTACCAGGGGGTGGTTGTGAGTGATGTTGAGCCCTACTGTGGGAGGCATGCACTCCTGAGGCCCAGGTACTTCTATCATATTAACTTCCGTACCATCCCAGACAGATTCCAAGGATTTGATGTGTATACATACCGATATGTGAGTGTGTGCGTGTGTGTGTGAGTGTGTGTGTGTGTGTGTGTGTGTGTGTGTCTTGTCTTGTGTATGTATGTACGTGCGTACACAACCCCCTACATACATACACCTGGGTACCTTAACCCACAGACCTACCCTTGTCTCATATGTAGGTATGCTTTGCTTACAAGGGGAAAGTCCCCAACAATCGGTTCCATTTTGGTGTCAGGATGCAAGTGGACGACCGAACCGTGTCCTACTCCCGGGTCATCTACCTCACTGAGGGGGGGTGGGAGACCAGAGACACCTACTACTCCAACTGGGAGTACCAGTGCTTCGATGTGTACCAGGCCGCTCAGGAGGATGACCGGTTTGACACTGGCCGCAACCAAAGGATCATATGGCTGGCCTTTGACAACTCAATCGATGACTACTGGATCGATAACCTATCCATCACTTCAGATGAACCAGCCAGCATCAATCACCGTAAGTTGTTGCCAGTGATATCTGTCTGTTGTACACAAGTACGTACCTCCTCTACCCATGTGTACACGAATACCTCCCCACCCATGTGTACACGAGTACCTCCCCACCCATGTGTACACGAAAACCTCCCCACCCATGTGTACACGAATACCTTCCCACCCATGTGTACACGAATACCTCCCCACCCATGTGTACACGAGTACCTCTCCACCCATGTGTACACAAGTACGTACCTCCCCCCCCATTGTACACGAGTACCTCTCCACCCATGTGTACACAAGTACCTCCCCACCCATTGTACACGAGTACCTCTCCACCCATGTGTACACAAGTACCTCCCCACCCATGTGTACACGAGTACCTCCCCACCCATGTGTACACAAGTACCTCTACTCTATATGCAGGTAACACTCCAGCCGTCAGACCTGGGGGGGTCTTCATCAGAGACATCACTACCAGTGTGGTATCATGGCCGCCAATGGATGTGTTCGACTCCTCGGGGTCCCTCAACCGCAGCTCCATCAACCAGCACCTCGTGGTGGAGGACAGCAACCTGCTCTTCCCTTGGAAGGTTGTCAAGGTGTTTTATGATGCCCATGATTGCCAGAGCGGGATAACCCTGTTATCTGTGACCGCTAATGGTGGGTGTGGTCAGGCCTGTGTCAATGAAAGTCAAATCGAGGAAGCAAGTCCACCAATATCCGGCACGTTTACTATTGCCAATAGCAACGGCCAAGTTACCAATGACATCCCAGTTACTGCGTCGGCTGCTGAAGTCGAGCAGTTTCTGGAGGAGACCCATGATGGAGTGGAGTTTGATGTCACTGAAGAGTGGAGGTGCCATCGGTCTGAGTGGACCATCGAGTGGAGGAATCGTGGTGGGGACCAGGACCCTCTGGTTGTCAACCACGATAATGTGGAGGGCGTGGGCATCTCGTCCACCGTGGTGGAGGAGGTCCATGGAGGAATCCTGTTTCGACCAGTTAGAGGTGACATGTTACGGCAGCCTCATCCATCACCACAAGTGAGTCCTGTCCACCCTGTAACCATGGTAACTGGTTTGTCATGATAATTTTGTTTTTCTGTTGCTAGGTTGAAGTCATTGTCAACAAAATCCCCTCCTCCTGTCGCCAAGGTGATTGTGGCTTCAATTACACCAGTGAGCTAACACCAGAAATATCCTGGTCACACCCTTCAAGTGGCTCATCAGGGACTGTGATTACTATTGTTGGAGAGGGTTTTACCCTCGGTGATGGTAATATCAGTGTTGTTGTTGGAGAGGCCGACTGCGAGGTTATAGACTACAATGACACCACCATCATGTGCATGGCTGGACCACATCAAGCTGGGACTTTCCCTGTGTCTGTTCTCGTTGGAAATGTTGGATATGCTGTTAGGCCGATGGGTGTGGCTCTGTTCACTTATCAGCTCACAGTGTCGTCTGTGGATCGTGACTCCGGCAGTACTGGTGGAGGGACTCTAATCCGTATCCTTGGCAACGGGTTCCCAGTAATTCCCACGATGAACAATGATTCTGATTCCCATCTTTTGAGAAAGCATTTGGAATTGCTCTCATCTGCTATTCAACCTCATGACACTCCAACAATGTGTGTTTCACGTTTTCAATTTGAAGTGGACGATGAAATCTGGAATGGCAATGAAACTATCAATGAGACTCGTAGCAATAATGACAGTGCACCAGGTGACAGGCCTGGGAGTGGTGGGAGGTTCACTCCGGGGCTACTGGTCCTGGTGGGGAGTCGTCCGTGTCTTATTGTGTCTTCAGCTCTGGACGAGATCGCATGCTTGACTCCACCTGGTCCAATTGAAGGAGGCGTGGTCAACATCTCCGTGTGCATTGAAGGAGAAGTGATCCATCTGGAGGATGCCTTCACCTACACCAACGACACCACCCCCTTCATCACCGGTTACTCCCCACAGTACAGCAATGTACTTGAAGATGTAGCACTATCCTTCTCCGGGTCCCAGCTCAACTCCACCCACCAGCCCATGGTAGTGGCCGTCCACCTCAAGCGGGATTTCCGCATCTTCTGCAACATAACATCTGTCTCCAGTGACACTATTGACTGCTCCTTGGATGGGGCCACAATGCCACCTGGGAGGTACAAGGTGGGCGTGTTCTACCCCACAGAGGCACACCCCTCCTACCTTATATCATGTGATGATGGCGATGATGATGACTGTCCACGCCCACATTACTCCCTGCCAAGTTTTGATGTTGTGCTATTTATAGACTCGACCACGCCCCCCAATGGTTCTTACCTCGGTGGTACCCACCTTACTATCAGTGGAGGGGGATTCCCGTCTGACAACCTTACCGTTACTGTTGGCAACCAGAGGTGTGACATAGTTTCAGTCAACACTTCCTCCATTACCTGCACCACCCCAGGGCTACAGAGGACGCTCAACGGGTTCATCACAGGTGCGTGTGTGTGTGTGTGTGTGTGTATGTGTGTGTGTGTGTGTGTGTGTGTGTGTGTGTGTGTGTGTGTGTGTGTGTGTGTGTGTGCGTGGGTGGGTGGGTGTGTGTGTGTGCGTGTGAGAGAGTCTGGCTGTCCAGGCATATGCATGCTTGGTAGGGGGGGTTGTCTCATGTAGGTTGGTTGGTGAGTGTTGATTAATGTCTTTTGTCCTGTTTTATTAGACGTTAGATACACGTTCCCATGGGTACCATCTAATCTAACAGTGTATGTCGGAGACTCAGTGAAAGTGAGTTTGTTTGTTTGTTTGTATTTCATTTGAATGTGCATTGTCATGCAACATCAATACCATATATGGTATGTAGCCAATGTACAGTTCATTATCAGCTAATGTGTGCCATTCAGTGACGTAACTTTGACCTCCGCCCTCTCTCCACAGTGGGAGTGGACCAGTCTGTTTGATATCCATCAGGTAGGACCACCTGATAGGCCACGCCTACCTGGTTTCCATAGAGACCCAACAGAAAGTGGATCGCTAACCGTACTGTTCACCACACCAGGGGAATACCCCTATGGAGGATATGTTGATCAGAACACGGGGGCGGAGCTGAGAGCTGTGGTCCGTGTGCTGAAACGACGACCTTCAGAGGAGGACATTGTTGTGTGGGCGGGTCCATTCCAAGCCATGACATCCAAGAACACGACTGTTCGTGACGACACCAACAACACGTTTACTTATGATCCTCTCAGCACACCTGTGGTTGACTGGGTGTGGCCCTTGGTGGTCCATCCCGGAGATGACATCATGCTGGGAGGTACTGGCTTGGATGGTGATGTGACTGTCACACTCATGTCACATGACTCTGAAACCGAGTACACTTGTACAGTCCTCACCCAGGGTGTCTACAACCTGTCCTGTCGAGTGGAGGCCAGTGAGGAGCCCCCAGTGGGTGTCCCCCTCCGGCTACTTGTACAAACTGCTTCTGGTCTTGCTCTTGTGGCCCCAGCAAATCGATCCAGTTTTATCCAGTTGACTCCTATTATCACTGGTATAGTTAGCCCTCAGGGCTCAGTACTGGGTGGTGCCAGCATAACTATCATGGGATATGGATTTGACAATGTTAAAAGCGTCATGTTGGGGAATTCCCCTTGCACCATCACTGGTTCGGATTTCAGCACCATCACATGCACCACACCTCCGAGTCCCACCGAGAGTGATGCCGTGGTTGATGTGAGTGTTGTCGTCATGGCAACCTATGGGGAGCCGACAAGTGCGGATTGTGACACTGCCTCTTCTGACTGTTCCTACAACTACACAATCGAGGCCACCCCTGTGATTACATCCCTGGATTCCACTTCCATTCCTGCCACTGGAAATCAAAGTGTGTCCCTAACCGGCATGTTCCCGGATACTTCAACCAACAGCTTCACCATTCAGCTGGTACCTCAGAACGGGAGGACCGCCCGCTCCACAGGAGAAGGGAGCACCAACCTGACCTGTGAGGTCACCGCCCTCTCCTCTACCTCGCTGACTTGCACACTCCCCGAGTTATGTGCTGGTCAGTACCTTCTGGTTGGGTTCTCCACTTCTGTAGGATACACCCTCATATCCAATGGGACAAACCCTGTAATTTCCATTGAGCCAGAAATCTCCCTGGTAACACCTCAGGAAGGAAGTACAGCTGGAGGAACAGTAGTTAGTATCTATGGAGGAGGGTTTTCCCCTAACCCAGGGGACATATCCATCTTAGCAGATAGCTCAAGCTGTGAGGTCCTGTCCTCATCTTTCACTTTGATAACCTGTGTCACCCAACCCCACCCTGATGGGGAGGTGTCTTTTGACATCACTGTAAACGGTATCAGCTTTCCAAGTTTCCAGTTCAATTACTCCACCAACAGCACACCGCTTGTCAACAGTATAACACCAACCAGTGGTAACCATGGTGACCTTGTCACTCTCTCCGTGTCCAATGTTCCAGACAATGCATCAGTTACTGTTACCATTGGAAACATAAGATGTCTTGTTACCATAGTAACAGAAGAGGAGATCAACTGTACACTTGGTTTGAACTACGTTGGAAGTTACAGTGTTAACCTGTGGGTGGATCCACTAGGTTCCGCCTCTTCTGGTGTTCAGTTTAACTATGATTTTGTTTTGTCTGGAGTCTCACCAGTGGAGGGCAGTTTGACTGGCATGTCAGAACTGGTTATAACTGGTATTGGATTTGACCCTGCCCGAAGCTCCATCACAGTTTGCGGTAAATCTTGCAGCATTTCAGACTCTGTGGCCCCACCCACTTCAAGAGAACTTCGCTGTATTCTGCCCCCCAACACCAATGTTACCCTAGGGTCAGGGGGTCAGGAGTCATGTGATGTTGTGGTGACCTCTCTGGGGACCTCGAAGACCCTCCCAGCAGCATACACTTACAAAGACAGTCTGACGTCAACGATCAGCTGGGTGGAGCCCAGGAGGGGCGGATCAGCTGGAGGCACCTTCATCACCATATTTGGAAGTGGTTTGGATGGCAATGTGAACGTTACCATAGGAACAACTAATTGTGCAATAACCGAAAGTAACTCCACCCACATCATCTGCCGTACTGGTGCAAGTCGAGCCACCATTACAGCTCCAGTAATGGTATTCATTGAGGGGCGTGGTTTCGCATACTCCACCCAGCCCAGTAGCACCACTTATCGCTATGTGGACCTGTGGAGCTCCACCTTCACCTGGGGTGGGCTGGACCCACCTGTTGAAGGGGACTTTGTAGTAGTGCCAAAGGGGCAAACCCTGTCAATCGATGTGGACACGCCCATTCTGAGTGTTCTCCTGATCGAAGGAGGCAGTGTACTGTTTGATGACAACCAGGATGTCACTCTACGATCGGAACACATATTGATTGTCAATGATGGGTTGTTACAGGTGAGGTGGTGTGTGTGTGTGTGTGTGTGTGTGTGTGTGTGTGTGTGTGTGTGTGTGTGTGTGTGTGTGAGTGTGTGTGTGTGTGTGTGTGTGTGTGTAATGGTGTAAGTTGCAAGTTGTACATATGTCTAGTCATCTTGATTCACACTAATAGTCATCTCTCCACCGTCCTCTCTCCAGGTGGGTACAGAGGAGGAGCCCTTCCAGCATCGTGGGGAGATTGTGATGTATGGCCACCCCCTCTCCACAGAGATACCCTTGTTCGGAGCTAAGACCCTGGCTGTTCGTGAAGGCATGCTTGACCTGCACGGTAAGCCCATTGAGGTGACATGGACCAGGCTCTCCCAAACAGCCGAACCAGGAGACACTACAATAACACTGCAAGACGCAGTCGATTGGGAAGTGGGTGGGAGGATCGTCATAGCATCCACCAGTCGGAGTCAGCGTGAGAACGAAGAGGCGGAGATTGTTGCCATTAGCGACAATGGTGAAACTTTGACCATATCACGAATTCCAGATCCCGGGGAAACCCCCTCCAGCAGTCCTCTTGGACTCAGATACAGACACATCTCAGTACAGCAGACAGTAGCTGGTGCTGGTGTGGACACCAGCGCAGAGGTGGGGTATTTGACAAGGAATGTTGTCGTCAGGGGCAACCGATTGCAAGAGTGGGTCCGTGTGGTGGAGGACTGTACAGAAGGATTCAATGTGGGTATGTTCCAGACTCAGACCTGTTTTGAAGGTCGTTTTGGAGTTGAGGAAACAGACGATCAGTTTGGTTCCCAAATCATGCTCCATGCAGCGGAACAGGACCAGCACCTTGTGGTGGGTAGGATCGAATACGTCGAGGTCACCCATGCCGGTCAAGCCTTCAGACTGGGACGCTATCCCATCCATTTCCATCTGAATGGTGACGTCACTGGATCCTATGTGCGTGGGTGTGCCATCCACCGCACCTTCAACCGGGCCGTCACGATCCACGCTGTGAACAATCTCCTGGTGGAGAAGAATGTGGCCTACAATATCCTGGGACACGCCTACTTTCTGGAAGACGGTGTTGAGGAGTACAACATCATCCAGGACAACCTGGGTATCTTTGTGCGTGCATCCAGTAGTCTCCTCAACGTGGACATCACCCCGGCCACCTTCTGGATCGTGAACCCTCGTAACTACGTTCGTCGCAATGCAGCAGCCGGAGGAACCCACTTTGGTTTCTGGTACCGTTTGGAGCAACACCCAACTGGTCCATCAGCCACCACCAGTGTGTGTCCGAGGAAGATCCCTCTATTGGAATTCACCAATAACACTGCTCACTCCTTCGGGTGGTATGGAGTGTGGGTATTCCCCAGCTATCATCCTACTGCTGAAGGGACCTGTGGAGGGCGGACACCAAAGAAGGCGGAGTTCACCAACTTCCTCTCCTGGAGGAACACGCGAGGGGTCGAGTTCACAGAAGTGGGTTCACTGCAGCTGAAGGACTCCATAATGATCGACAATGAGCTAGCTGGTGTGGAGGTCGTTGATCTGTCCAGTACTTGCTGGGGGGAGGAAGGCCCTCTAATTGAGAATGTAATTGTTGTTGGACACACCCCCAGTATCGACGAGGATGTACCTGGTGAGACCTTCTGCACTGAAGCAGGCATCAAGCTCCCCAAGAGTGACTACCTCGCCGTGAGGAATGTGACTTTCCTCAACTTTGACCGGGACAACTGCAGACCAATAAGAGCCTGTGCTCACTGCAAGGCGTTCCAAGGAGGGTTTGAGTCCCGGTTCAGTGGAGTCCAGTTTGAGAATGTTGATTATATCGTGGAATGGCAATGGGAACACGAACATGTGTGCCGGGATGAAGATGGCTCCCTGACAGGTGTAGTGGGCGGAGCTCTCCTCCCCCACTCCCCACTCCTCCCAACTGACATGTGTCAACTCAACACCACCTTGTCAAGATTTGACAGTGGTGTGTGTGATCCCACCATTAGATTTCAACGTGTTGCCATAGATACTCTCCTCCCTCCCTCACTGGAGTTCCAATACCTCCTCATCAGCAGTGGGGATCCAGCCACCAATTCCCCCTCCCGTGTCCCCTGGAGATTTAAGAGACTGTCCAAGATCCCTGGACTCATGGCCGTGCTACCCTTGGAGCGCTACTACCAGTTGACCTGGGAGAATGGCAGCCATCTTACCAACATCTCCTATCGAGCCCTCTTCAACAAAATGTCTGCCGGGGATTACTTGTGGTTCAGTCACCAATTCCCCCAGCCTCTTGACATTGTCAATATCAATAAAGTACAACGTGAACAGACCGAAGTGGTTCCAAACCCAACTGAACATGGGAATGGGGACTGGCACTACAGTGAGGCAGCGGACATTGTCTACTACCTGGTGGAGGGGTCCAGCACAGACACCTGTCACGAAGGACAGGACAACCAACTGACCTTTGACTCCTACAAGTGCTTCTTCCTCAACTGCATCATCCCCGAGCCAGAGGTGGTCCCACCTCCGCCAAGATTCCCCAATGAGACCCGTGCCTGGTCTGAAATATGGGGAAACACCTCCCTTGGTGAAAATGATGACATCACCATCGAACCCCTGTGGCACGTGGTGGTGGACGTCCCCATCCCGAGACTGCGTAACATCATTGTCTACGGAGTTCTGCAGCTGAACGACACCATGGACCATCACATACAAGCCAACGTCATCTACATCAGAGGAGGACAGCTGATAGCAGGGTTACCAGGGCAACCATTCAAGCACAAAGTGACATTCACCTTATATGGAAATATAGGTAAGATTGTTTATATGTGCATTGTGTGTGTGTGTGTGTGTGTGTGTGTGTGTGTGTGTGTGTGTGTGTGTGTGTGTGTGTGTGTGTGTGTGCATGATTCTATATACGTACCACATACACAAGCACTTGATGACTCTTGAATATTGTCTCCCTTCAGACACACCGGAATTCCCAGTACCTCTGAGAGCACCGGCCGTTGGGTCCAAGGCCATTGGTGTGTTCGGACAACTCATTCTGAATGGGGAACTCCCGGACACACCCATGTGGACACACCTTGTAGAGACCGTCCAACCAGGTGACAGCAGTCTCACAGTCAGAGGGGTGGTTGACTGGAGTGTGGGGGATAAAATTGTTGTCATGGCAACATCATACGAACCTCTTGAAGCAGAAACCTTTGATATTGTTGGAATCACTCAAGAAGCAACCCAGACTGTGATCCAAATCAACGGCACCTTCCAGTACAAACACTTGTCCGAGACAAACTTGGTACAGGGTAGTGGAGGCACCGTGTCCTACTCCATCAGAGCCGAAGTGGGACTTTTGACCAGAAGAATTCGAATTCAGAATGGGGACCCAGAGATGAGCGATCAGGAGATGTTTGGATGTCGCGTTCTTGTTGGGTTCCTTGAAGAGGACGGCTATGATTATGTGGGGAGTGCCCAGTTGGAGGGGGTGGAGTTCAGTGGGTGTGGTCAATATGGCTACACATTCACCAGAGACCCCCGTTTTGCTCTTGCCTTCCTGTTCACTGGAGACACAGTCAACAAGTCCTCTTACATCCATCGCTGCTCCTTTCATGACGGCTACAATAGTGGAGTGGGCGTGTTTGGGGCAAACGGGTTAGAACTAGTTGACAACATTGTCCACAATCAAGTGGGTCACTCCATATGGATGGAGGGGAGTGGCCATGTCTTGAGCGGGAATCTGGCGGGTGTGGCACATTTCCCGGGGCTCTACCGAGGAGTGGACCAGCCGGAGAACTTCGAGTGGACAGCAAACTACCAACTGACTGAAGCAGAGGAGGTCACTCTCCATGGCAACGTAGCAGCAGGAGGTCAAAGAATCGGATTCCATGTAAGAGGAGAACCCTGTAATACCAGTGACCCCACCTACAAGGCGTGGTCTGGTAATGTAGCCCACTCCACCCTCCATGGCGTACACACGGGCTACAGTGATGGTCATCCAAGTGGGTGTGGTCTCTATCATGACTTTACTATTTACAGTTGCTACCGGTATGGACTGTTTGTTTACAGTTCCACCAGTGTTACCGTACGCAAGTCATTGTTTGTCAACAACAAGGCTGCCATCCACGCCAATGTTATCGGGCCAGCTGCACTGTCACATGTCATAGGGGACAAATCCGTTGCCATTAGCAACGTGCAGATCATGTCCAGGTCAGTGGATTTCACCTGTGACGATGATGCTGTGGTTCCCGACGTCACCAGACATCCAAAGTCCTTCGGAACAGGCTTTAAAGGACGTAATGGCGGCCATATTGGTCTGGTCATTCCAGCCTACACATCTGGGGGAGGTCTCTTCCCTAAATTTGCTTGGGAGTCCATCAGCTCCTACCCCGCCATCAACGGGCACACCAGTGTCGATGATGTCACTCTGGCCAACTTCAATACACACTGCACTAACAAGGTAGACCGAGCTTTGTTTACTAACCCTAATGCAGATGATGCTATCCATCCAATCAGTTTAGAGAATATACGTTGGATTGACACACCCCTGGATAACCGGCTGTTCATCCAGGACCCGCCCCTCCACCATGTCAACCCATCAGACTGCGTGGATATGGACTGCGACGGACATAAGCACACACTGATCACTGACGTTGATGGTAGCTTCACTGGAGATGGAACAAGAGGAACTATTGTTGCTAAGGCGGAATTTGAATGGGATGGTGACAGAAGGCGTGGCATCGGAGACTACCGTATTCCGAAGACAATGCTAACCCAGCCGGATGGTTCTCGCATTCCAGTGGAATCCATATACCCAAATAAGGGCATAGTGCGAGGTAACAGCACGTCCACCAAGTGTACCTTCCTTGAGGAGTGGAACGCTTACAACTGTCACTCTATCGAGCACAGGATGATCGTCCTAGAGAGCTTGGACGCTGACACCGAAGTCCGTCGCCTCTCTCCGATCGGACTGGGAGGTAACGGGTATATTGACCTCCTGAACGGCCCACAGGACAACGGGTGGTGCGGTGGCTACACCTGCCAGGAGAGAATATCCACCTTCTACGGTGTCGTGGCCACTGGGGTCAACTACAAGGTGGGCCTGACCAGTACCAATCCTCAGGAATTCAGGATTTTACTCCTAAATGCCAGCCCCAGTGACATCATCACTCTGGGCATCATCTACACCACTCCCCAGAAGCTGGAGGTGGTGGTGGGCGACCAGATCATCCAACCCAAGCACACGGAGCTGGTGGATGGGGAACTGATGTACAAGAACCCCGAGGACTACCCGGACCAGCCGGACCTGTTCCGAGTGACACTTGATGACCCCCATGGTACCAACTACTACGACCGATCCACCAAGACCTTGTCCATCACTCTGACAGGAGCCTCCCCCATCGAGATCCACACCAGTCCCCTGGTCCAGATATCCCTCTTCCTAGCACCCATCACTGTGGACGAGTTCTTTGGGGAGAACCTGAGGACCAACCTGGCCACACTGCTCAACATCGACAAGAGAAGGATTAGAGTGGTCAATGTCATCGCGGAGGACTCCCGGAGGAGGAAGAGAGCCACCGACGATAGTGGGATCCAGGTGGACTTCGAGATTGGAGCCCTTCCTTCCGCCACTGTTGAGGAAGAAGAAGCTAACAATGACTTTGAGGAGCTTAGCACCATCACCACGGAGTTTGTCAATGCCATGCAGACCGGGGATCTCAACAGAGAGCTCAATGTGTCTGTGGTTAATGCTGACGTGGAGACACCTGTTCCTCCACCTGTTGACCCCACAGGCGGGGTAAGAGCCACACCCACTTCTGGTGGTCCACAACCTGGGGAAGTGAGCAACGGAACTTTGACATTTTCTGAAATTCAAATGATGATGGAGGAGGAGAGTGAAGCCGAATCTCAACCTCTGACATTCACCATCCCTTCGAGGCTTGCTATCTTTCTGGAGCCGGCAACATCAGGTGTTGCTGGCTCTATCCTGGACCAGCAGCCCAAGCTGATCATGGTGGATTCCTCTGGAGACAGGATCAACAATATCGGGATAAACACACCTTGGAGAGTGGGCGTGGAGGTCGTGGGAGATAATGCCAATTCCACCACCATCATGGGATCTACTGCGGAGTTCATCAACGGATGGGCCAACTACTCCTCACTCTCTTTCCCCCAGGCTGGAGTGTTCCGACTTCGCTTTGTCATTGTCTACCCATCAACGGCCTCCTTCCAAGTGATGTCCAACGTCTCCATTACTGTCAGCAGTGCTTCCAAAGTGCAAGCAAATGAAATAGCACTGTACGTCGGGACAGGAGTGGGTGGGGCACTCCTCCTCATCATCATTGTGGGTGTGTCCATCATCGCGTGCTTCTACCTGGTGAAGAAACTGAAAGGAAAGAACAAGGTGAAACCTGATGAGGAGGGCTCCCAGCCTCACCTCACAGGCCACAACGTATATGAGAACCCTGGGTTGATGTCCACCAGCTTCTCCACCCCCTCGGTGGAGGATCCAAAGTACGAGATGATTGGATTCACTTTACCAGGGTGAGAGCATACACATGCTACCAACCACATGTGTACACACACACACACACACACACACACACACACACACACACACACACACACCATCCATCCATCCATTTTCTGCTTTCACTCATCACTGAGTGGTGCAAGCCACATTCGTAGGTGGTGTTTAGTGTAGAATACTTTACTCTTCACACACACACACACACACACACACACACACACACACACACACACACACACACACACACACACTAATTCCCCCATTTCTTTCATTAGGAGTTCCACAGAATTCTTTGAGAATAGCTCCAAATCACTGGCAGATTAGCTCACGGAAGCAGGAGTTCATGTATATATTATACTAACACTAATTAATATGCTAATAAGTGTGTGTAGTTATTATCAGTAATTAGTATTCAAAGATGTAAATATATTCATAACTGTCATTACCATTGTTAGTCTCTGCACTGTATTATAATCTACCCACTAATTTCAATGCTGTTACTGATGATTGCGAGAGGTAGCCACCAGCCCTGAGCACTTACCACACTACTAGTGGTTCTCAAATCCAACAATACAACTTGATATTATTATAGATGTACACATTGTAACTGAGGAAGGTGCATGTGTTACTGGCATATTATTATACTCACCTGGACATCAAACCATATATAGTCATCGTGAGACTGTTTACTCCTGGATCCATTGTTTGTACAGTGTTGATGAGGAGATCCATCGTACCGGAAGTTATGTAGCATAACAATATTCATTGACATGACGTCATCGTTTTGTTGCTGTTGTTTTGTTAGACCACGCCCAAAGCCCTGCTCCTCTACCAACACCAGCCTTCGCAGTTCGCACGGACATCAGAGGAGCTCGCTAGTGTTGATAGTCCTCGCATTGTCGACTACGGAGTCGTTAATAACTTGGTTATTTTTCTACGAGCGGTGACGCGTCTCACTTGGAGACTCCGAACTGCGGTCAATCGTAGGACGGTCGAGATGGACAAGGAGCAGGGAACCACCGCCAAAACGAGGAACAAAGCTGTTAACACGAAGGGAGAGGCTCGCAATGTAGCGCCCAATAAGAGGAAGGGGCAGTACAGCCAGTATCATAGAATCGCACACGATATTTTGGGCGATGTTGGACAAAGGTTAGCTCTTATATTTCCGATGCATCAACTTTGTTCGTAAAGCTTTCCGTCCCGAGTGAACTGACGTTTACTTCTCTTTCTCGGTCCAGTTGGCTTCCAGAGTCTATGTCGACCGCTATTGAGGTACGGGACTTGTTTGGATATTGCGACTGATGTACAGTATTGTATATCAACCAGTATTATTGTCTCAGTTTGTATGGATGGATCTGTGGATGGAGGCATGATTTTATTTCATATCTACCTGTAGAATGGCTATATTGAAAAACTGGACAGTCTATTGAAGAAAAGTCCACGCGTTAGCAATGCTGGTGCAAGTTTACATTACATGTAGTCAGAGAGGGATTTATTTCCTCCCCCCAGGGTGTGGTGGACTCTCGGCATAAATTAACCGGGGACACTGCTCTGATCATGGCTGCCAAGTGCGGGAACAAAGAGGCGGTGTCCTTGTTGCTAGGATACGGTGCTGACATTACTCTGCAGAATGAAAGCATGGAAAATGCATTTGATGTAGCATCACCAGAAATACAGCAGCTGATAATAGGTGTGTGTGTGTGTGTGTAGGTGTGTGTGTGTGTGTGTGTGTGTGTGTGTGTGTGTGTGTGTGTACGTGTGTGTGTGTGTGTGTGTACGTGTGTGTGTGTGTGTGTGTGTGTGTGTGTGTGTGTGTGTACGTGTGTGTGTGTGTGTGTGTGTGTGTGTGTGTGTGTGTGTGTGTGTGTGTGTGTGTATGTGTGTGTGTGTGTGTACGTGTGTGTGTGTGTGTGTATGTGTGTGTGTGTGTGTGTATGTGTGTGTGTGTGTGTGTGTGTGTGTGTGTGTGTGTGTGAGTGAGTGCTGTCATGACAACACCCTCCCACCTCACAGAGCATGCAAGAACAGGAGCAAAGTCACGTGACCAGAGACTGCTGAACGCTTCCTGGCTGGGAGATGCTGTCACTGTCAGACAATGTCTAGTGAGTGTCCTCCATCACTTGGTGGGTATCGGTACAGTTCAGGGAGGTGGGTGTCAGTACAGTCCATGGAGGGGGGTGTCAGTACAGTCCATGGAGGGGGGTGTCAGTACAGTCCATGGAGGGGGGTGTCAGTACAGTCCATGGAGGTGGGTGTCAGTACAGTCCAGGGAGGGGGGTGTCAGTACAGTCCAGGGAGGTGGGTGTCAGTACAGTCCAGGGAGGTGGGTGTCAGTACAGTCCAGGGAGGGGGGTGTCAGTACAGTTTGGAGAGGGGGGTGTTGGTACAGACCTTGCGTGGTGGATGTGTGTTGTGGGGGTACTAGTTGGTCATATTACATGTTGCTATAGTGAGGTATGGCTGGTGTTTCTCCTGCACAGAGCGGGGAGCAGTACATCGATGTCAATTGTAGGAACAGCGAAGCGATGACCCCATTGCTGCTGGTCACTAGAGACACAGAGCTGTTTGAGAAAGGTGTGTCTATCACTGGATGTCATCCATCACTGTTGTCCCCTTCTAACATGCTGTCATTCACCCCCTCCCCCCTCCCCCCCAGTCCACAGCACCATGCAGACCCAATACAACCCGGTGGAAGCCATGAAGGAGCTACTGGAGAGACATGCGTAAGTTGTCCCCATGGGTATAACTGTCACATGACTACCATGTGACAGTTCACAATGCATTCATCGAAGATCATTGGTGGTGGTTAATTTTGTATTGCTGTTTATTCCTGTTGTCATAGTGACGTGGAGTCCTGTGATCACCACGGCCGCAGTGCTCTCCACCTGATTGCCGATAACACCAACGTCCACGCAACCAGGATGGTATCCCTGCTCCTGTCACATGGGTCCTCTGTGGGTGAGTGGGTGGGGCTCATGTGAGGTGTGTTGTCATGTGGGCGTGGTTCAGTGATGTTTGATGCTTGTGTATGTCTTTTCCTATCGTCCATTCAGACTCCACTGACAGTAGTCTAAACACCCCACTTCACTACGCCTCTTCCCATGGCAACATGGCCATCATTGTGGCCCTCGTAGAAGAGGGTGGGGCCAATATCAACAAGCCCAGTGGTGAACGAGGGGATACCCCTCTCATGGTCTCCGCCCGAGAAGGTCAATGTCAAACAGCTAAGTACCTCTTGTCAAAGGGCGCCGATGTCACTGCTGTCAATGAAGATGGTACATGTGTATGTGTGTGTGTGTGTGTGTGTGTGTGTTTGTGTATGTGTGTGTGTGTGTTTGTGTGTGTGTGTGTTTGTGTATGTGTGTGTGTTTGTGTGTGTGTGTGTGTACATATGTGAGTGTGTGTACCTTTAACACAGTATACATTCATACGTACTAGGTGACACAGCTTTGTCTGTTGCTAAGACAAACAGCATGGTGCACCTCCTGAAGGAGGCGTGGACTGAGGTATCTCAAGAGAGACACGCAATGGAAGAATTTGACAAGCTGATCACTGAACCCATACAAGTGGACCATGACGATGATTTTGACAGTGATTCAGAAGTGTATACTCCCATGGCAACAGTTACCATGGCGAAATCAAAGAGTCCAACTTTATTGAGAGAGGATTCTGCAGATGATCCACCCGTTGGTGAACCAGTCTTTGTCACTCAGGTCAGTGGCTGCACTCGGTATTGGATTTATACATATGTAATTATATTGTTTTTGTATAATATGTATCAGTAATAATTACACATGTCCGGCACACTCACCATATCAGTGGTACATATATTTTATACTGATAACACTTACCATACCAGTGTATTAAATCTTGTGCACACTCCAGCTGAACCACTTCAGAAGCCTGAGTGACCCCGCCCTCGTCACTCTGACAGCTGAGAAGATCGGAGAAGAGAAGAAAAGGAATCTATGTGAGTATCTGGACTCAGGTTTCTTGATGACAATGTCGCTATGACGTAATGGGCCTATTTATAGCATCAGGTGAGGCCCCAAATATTGAGATTATGCCAACACTAGTACGCCCACGCTCTCGAAGTGAAAAGGTTCAAAGCAAGGATTTGATGGACCACCAACCCAGAGCAAGGAGTCGAGCGAGGAGTCTGGCTGACATCCACAACCAGCCGAGCTCCTTGCAACGAGGCCAGGTGAGGACTGTTGTCCTGTGTACTTGAGTGTTGTCTGTTGTTGTTGTCCTGTGTACTTGAGTGTTGTCTGTTGTTGTGTATTTAGGCCAAGTTACCACCACTTAATCAACATGAGGAAAAGCCCCACCCACACGATGGCAGGCTCCCCAATGCTACTGTAACTGGTAACGTCGGGAAAAAGGTCAAAAAATCAAGACATGGGTCAACTGAGAATGTTGCCACGGCAACCAAAGTAGAGGCAGGGAACAGACTTCTACCAGAGGTTAAAGCAGGGAAAGGACCAGGTATTGACACACCACACAGGAGCAGAGAGACACAGACACACACACACACACACACACACACACACACACACACACACACACACACACACACACACACACACACACACAGACACACACACACACACACACAGACACACACACACACACACACACACACACACACTATATTTGTTACCTGTACTTTTCGCAGCCAAGAAGACATGGGTGAGGAATTCTTCCTCCAGTGAGAACATGTCTTCGAGTAAACTCCTCTCAAAAGAGGTCAGCTCCAAGGAACCACGCAGGAAGGGTAGAGATGCTAGCACCAGAGGCCCTTGGGGGAGAGAGACTAGCTCCAAGGACCCGCGAGGGAGGGAAGCCAACTTCGGTGATCACAAACTGTTGCCGAACCTCCCCTCTAATGCCAAACCCATTGCAATGGTTTCCGTGGAGATGGACAAGGAGGTGATGTATTACCACAAGTGGCCTCAGCTGCAACCGCCCAATCAAAATGAGAAGAAAATGAAGAAGACCAAGTCAAACTCGTCAATGGTATCCAAGAGGTCAGCCCTATTTGTATGGAACATATGGCAGTGTTTAAGTATTGAATTTATACCACTGTACTTATACGTAATTTGACGCAAGGTGATGTATTGGTTGTACTGACCATGTTGTCTGTATTACTCCCTCACCGCAGGGAGTCTTCAGGGACCAGTGCTCCCTGGAGTGGTGGGCGGGGCAAGCTGCAGCACAGGTCTAGCACTGGGTCACTAGGGACGTTGCTAGGGACCTCCATATTCCCCGCACACCTCATTGAAGAGACCAAGGTTAGTGTATCGGCTACATGTGCATGTACGTAGCATGCAACTCAATTATTCTTGTCCATGTTTGTGTGTGTGTTCACACACGTAACATTTACACGTACATACAGTGGTACATGTGTCATATGTACAGTGGTACATGTGTGAGGAGTACACACATAAATTAGCTTCTCGTTGATTTGGACTCCCTGTCGTTGTTAGGAGGAGATCAATTTGCCATCACTCAACGAAGGTAGACCGAGATCTCTTTCTTCGTCTGATAAGCCACTCCCACCAGTGGACACAAGGACCACGCCCACCAAACCACACCCACCTGCCCCACCCTTGTCTTCAGTGACAGAAGTACTAGATTCATCTCCAAGCAATAAGCACAAGTCCCAACTGGAGTCATCCAGTTCAAACCTGTCAGGCCCTCAGACCTCCTCCACGGTCATTTCCTGTGGCTTCTCAACAGACAGTCTGGAGTCCTCCACCACCAAGGCTCGGTCACTGGAGGCACTGGACAAAGAAGAGAACCCTGTAATTGGTCATGCCTCGCTTGATTTACCTCCTAATAAAGACAAATCATCAGTCCCCACGCTCCCCGAGGTCAACAATGGAACAGCCATCATATCCATAGCCCCGCCCACTCCTATCAAGGTTGGCAATATTGTCATCAACCACCCTGCCGCTAAAGACAGCGATAGTCCACTCTCCCCAATATGGAATCTCCACCGGCAACCAAGTACGGATAGTGAGAGCATCTCACCCCCTGGCTACATCACCTCAAACCTCGGAAGAAGAACACCAGTTCACAAGCTACGAGCTCCTGAGCCTCCTGCAAAGTGTGTCTGTGTGTGTGTGTGTCTGTGTGTGTGTGTGTGTGTGTGTGTGTGTGTGTGTGTGTGTGTGTGTGTGTGTGTGTGTGTGTGTGTGTCTGTGTGTGTGTGTGTGTGTGTGTGTGTGTGTGTGTGTGTGTGTGTGTGTGTGTCTGTGTGTGTGTCTGTGTGGTGTTCCTCTTACCGTTAAGCACACGCTGTTAATGTATCTGTTGTACAGTCACAGTCGGCAGGACTCGGGTCAGGGAGAGAGTGACAGCGACAGACATGAATTTGAGGAATCAGACCACTCATCTGAGAATGAGGCCATCGACACAGAAGCCAATGAAGTGCTCAAGTGGAAGAAGGGGAAGCTGTTGGGGAAGGGAGCGTACGGGAGAGTGTGGGAGGGGCTTCTGGAGTCCACCCGGATGATAGCTGTCAAGGAGGTGGAGCTTGACATGGACTGCCAAGAAAGGGCCGAGTCTGTGAGTGATGGGTGTGGTCACATGCTTGGTGGGTGTGGTTACATGCTTTGTGGATATGGTTACATGCTTGGTGGGTGTGGTCACATGCTTGGTGGGTATGGTTACATGCTTGGTAGGTGTGGTTACATGCTTGGTGGGTGTGGTCACATGCTTGGTGGGTGTGGTGACATACTTGATGGGTGTGGTCACATGCTTGGTGGGTGTGGTGACATACTTGATGGGTGTAGTCTTGTGCATTCATGATAGGTCTGGTCTTGCGATCTACAAATACTTGTTCTTTGTTTCATTCCCATAGCAATTCAACAAATTGCAAATGGAAGTGGGAATCCTTCGCAGCTTGTCCCATCGTAACATCGTGGGGTACCTTGGGGCGTGTATGAACAACAATGTGGTGTACATCTTCATGGAATATGTTGCTGGCGGCTCTATACAGAACATTCTGAGGAGGTGGGTACACACTCTGAGGACACTCACTTTGATGTCATGACAACGCCTACTGACTCCTCCCCTCTAGGTTCGGACCACTGACTGAGAAGTCCATCTGTCACTACACCAAGCAGATCCTCAAGGCACTCCACTACCTTCATTTCAACAAGATAATGCACAGGTGGGTGTGACCTCAGGTGGGATTATTGCAGGGTTTTACTCTTTCTGTGTGTTCCCTGGTTGATGCAGAGATGTGAAAGGAGCCAATATTCTGGTCACGCCCAAGGGAGTGGTCAAGCTAATTGATTTTGGGTGTGCCAAACATTTTGTCCAACAGGTTGAGAGTGTGATCATCCACTCTGTAAGGGGAACTCCCTACTGGATGGCTCCTGAGGTCATTATAGGTCATGAATATGGGCCTAAATCTGACATTTGGTGAGTTGGTACCCCCTACTGCAGTGCCCTGGTGGTGTACTGTGTGTTCAACCATCTTACAGGAGTTTGGGGGCAACAGTCCATGAGATGGCCACTTCTCATCCTCCATGGGGGAAACTAGTACCCGAGGCAGCCATGTTTCAAATTGGAATTGGAAAGTCATTTCCAACACTTCCTGAGGAATTGAGCAGTCAATTGAAGGATCTCTATCAGAAGTGCCTCTCCAGGTGTGTGTGGGGGGTGTAGTGTGTGTGTGTGTGTGTGTGTGTGTGTGTGTGTGTGTGTGTGTGTGTGTGTGTGTGTAAAGAGGAAGATATAATTTCCTTGAATGGGATGCACTATTGAAATGGTTGTTGATCGTGGAATGTCCAATGCATTTCCAATTGTCTTCCGTCCTGAACAAAACTGACCTTTCCTTCTTGTGTGTGTGTAGGAATAACTAGATTCCTTATAAAGTTCAGCTAGCTAAGAACATTAGGTCACTGTATTTAACATGAATTGTCTTGTGAGTGTTAATGATCTCTTCTCCCAGAGACCCCGGTCAAAGGCCTTCGGCTGATGTGTTATTGGAACATGATTTTTTCAAACAATTCAGTCAAAATTCAAGAAAGAAATAATTATCTTCATTTTATGTATGTACTGATATTTTAATTGATATAGCAATTAAATTTTACTTTATTGTATCATCCAATGAGATGATTGTGTTTTACTATGTGTAGACATTGACAATGTGACATAATAATATATTTAATAATTATGATAAACTCCAGAAAACAGTAAAATAACTATATAACCTGTAATAATTATAATATAACATAACCTCATAATAATAATAATATAACAAATTCATAATAAAATTAATGTCCATAAATGTGCACACAAATATTTTATCACATGTAGATATTTGGGGAATATGCATTACTATTCCGGTTTCAATTTCTTAGCTTCAGGACTACCATTTTCCACTCCAGATTGTATGATCTCCACTTTGGAATTACGCATTTCAAACTGGACTGGGGATGTGAAGGATCTTCCAGCTACAAGCTCAGCTAATCCCTACCATGCAACGGAGGTGACAGAGTAAGGGGAGGGGTCAATGGGCGGACCATTGGGGATGGAATGATTGAGGGGTGTGGTCATTGGAACATGGAGTGATTGAGGGGTGTGGTCATTGGAACATGGAATGGTTGAGGGGTGTGGTCATTGAGTGAAGTGATTGAGGGGTGTGGTCATTGAGTGAAGTGATTGAGGGGTGTGGTTACTGAGGGGTGTAACACACAACAAACCTCTCCAAAGTATGACACCAGTGGGGATATCTCACACTCAATAAGGGGGCGCTCGGAGGGGCTACCAGGGTTGGATGAACTACGCATTCTGAGGGGGTGAGGACATCAGTTACCATGGTTACCATCACGTGGAGCGTCACAGGTTTATTGCACTTACTTCCCAGGGATAGCGGGTAAATGTATTCCCTCGTCGTCAAGGAAACGTCCCCCTGCGGACACTACCTGTCTGTGGTGTAGATCCAGCAGAGAAGACTTGGCTGTCTCTGGAGAGTCCTTGGCGGTGCCTGGAGCATTCTTGAGGGGAGAGAACTCATCTTCTCTCTTCACTTCCAATACCGCAAAAGATCTAGTGTACAGAAAGAGGGTGTGGTCACTATGTCTCCATGGTGATGATAACAATGAACTTACTTTGCAAATTCAAATACATCAAACACAAATTTCTCCATTTTGATACCATTCGGCTTCTCGGGCTTGACTCTACAGAGATTATGTGAGAATAATTATCTGGTTGATGTGAGCTGATGACACACACACACACACACACACACACACACACACACACACACACACACACACACACACCACACATACACACACACACACACACACACACATACACACACACACACACACACACACACACACACACACACACACACACACACACACACACACAGACACACACACACACACACACACACACACACACACACACACACACACACACACACACACACACACACCATACACACAGACGTACTGTTGCCCTTTGTCATTAACATGGGGTATCTTCTTCCGAGCGATGTGATGTTTGAGGTCATCCAGGTGGTCACTGGTGGGAGGGAGCAGGTAGGAACTGTGGTAAATGACAGTTACCATAACAACAACATCTCTCCTCTAACCTGACTACTCTGCTGAGAAAGCTTCTAGTGAAGAAGTGATTACAAATGTTTCCAGCATTGAAGGTCAGAACACCATCCTTGTTGCGTTTCTTTGCAGTTTCCATGGATATTTCACTGTACTCCACCACTTGATACTTTGAATCGCACAAACAGACCACGCCCACAGCTTCCGTTTCAAATGCTTTGTGAACAACCTAATATACCAAAAGAATACAAGTGTAACCAGTGGTATACAAAGTATCCAAAAAAATACAAGTGTGACCAGTGATATACAAAGTATCCAAAAAAATACAAGTGTGACCAGTGATATACAAAATAACCAGAATTATACAAGTATGGTTGTCAGTATACTAGCATCCTGAGACACACCTTGGCTCCACACTCGGCACCTTTCTCCAAGCAGAACCCAACAAACACAGGGTCGGCCATCTTGACAAGGATGTTGTCCACACAGTAAACATGGAGGTACTCCACACCACGACGCTCCATATCTTCTAGTAACCTTGTTCGCTTGAGAGCTCCATAAAGACCTCCGTTACCATCAGGAGCTTTAGCTATGCTGTGAGTAGTGGAGAGGATGACCTTCCCTTCAAAGTCAACACAAGGGAGAGTGCTCTGCTCGAAGATGACCACGTTAGCTGGGTCCAGCCCAAAGTAGTGATGCTTCTCAAAGAACTGCACTGTGCTTCCCTTAGTGTGTTCACTGGTCATGATGTACCTGAGTGGTGTGATGCCATAAAGCAGGAAATTGAGTAATACATGAAAAGAGTTGCGCAACATCAGTATGGGATTGTGCAACACCAAACAGCAGCTCCGCCTCAAGCCCTGTCCTTCCATCCTTATTGTAGGAACTTCTATGGGTTTATTTACCATCACACACAGTGGAATGCACACACACACACACAACATTGTTATTTCATATCAGGAACAATCCACTTAGGATAGGTCAGTAGGATGTACCATCCAGTAAGTTCCTTGGAAGGACCTCAAAAGGTCCAACAACTCACTACCAGCATTCCTCAGAGGACGGTCATTGAGATATTCCATTAGAGGAGTTGTAAGGTTTCACCAACAGAAGCAGTTAAATAATGCGCTCTTGTGCAAGCCCAAATAAGACTATCAACAACACAAGTAGTACATGT
This sequence comes from Chondrilla cf. caribensis, assembly GCA_964020155.1. Taxonomy (NCBI): domain Eukaryota; kingdom Metazoa; phylum Porifera; class Demospongiae; order Chondrillida; family Chondrillidae; genus Chondrilla; species Chondrilla cf. caribensis. The sequence continues at coordinate 76,671 of OZ026550.1, read as the reverse complement.
ATTGTGTACACACAAACCATATGGAGACCACAGAGGTACTGGGAGGGGACATGGGGGTACTGGGAGGGGACCACAGAGGTGCTGGGAGGGGACCACAGAGGTACTGGGAGGGGACCACAGAGGTACTGGGAGGGGACCACAGAGGTACTGGGAGGGGACACAGGGGTACTGGGAGGGGACCACAGGGGTACTGGGAGGGGACATGGGGGTACTGGGAGGGGACCACAGAGGTACTGGGAGGGGACATGGGGGTACTGGGAGGGGACCACAGAGGTACTGGGAGGGGACCACAGAGGTGCTGGGAGGGGACCACAGGGGTACTGGGAGGGGACACAGGGGTACTGGGAGGGGACCACAGGGGTACTGGGAGGGGACACAGGGGTACTGGGAGGGGACCACAGAGGTACTGGGAGGGGACCACAGGGGTACTGGGAGGGGACAGCTGAGGATCCATCCCAATTTCTGATCTCGTGTGATCTCCATCATCACCTTGTGCTCTGATGAACATGATCATCAAGTATTTATCTAGCGTGATGGCAGAATGGCTGGGTCACATTCCAAGCAATGTCTACAGGTCATGTACTGATTGGATTGGAGAGTGGGCACATAAACAAATTGTGCTGACTACACTATAATGACATTCATATGTCTTATAATGACATTCACAGATCTCATAATGAGCTTGTAATGATTAAGACCAATTTTAGATAGGCAATATGACATACAATATGAATAGAATTCATTATATTATGGTTGAAGGAAAACACACACACACACACACACACACACACACACACACACACACACACACTCAGGTCACATGACCTTCACATACCAAGGTACAGAGCAATCCGAACCCTGTTGGTCACAGGCCAACTTCTCCAGTTTCAAGATTCTCTCTGCTTGCAACTGATAGAGGGTCTTCCCCGATGGCAGGCCAACACTGTACATTCCCTTTGGGTAGGGCACTCCCAGCCTGGTGCCCTGTCCTCCTGCCAGCAGCAGGACAGCCACCTGTGCCGGGGGAAGGGGGGCGACAATGACAGGCCTTCACACTGCTTACTTCTAACACAATCATTCCCTCTAACACCACACACACACACACACACACACACACACACACACACACACACACACACACACACACACACCTTGCCCTCGCTGATGACCTTCAAACCGCTCTTCTCCCACAATGGGACCAGGTCTTGGTCCTTCAATGTACTGCCACAGATCTCGGGACTTAAAGGCCTCAAGCGAGCGTCCTTCTTCTCAGCGTTAGCCGTGGCCAAGTGCTGAGACTCATCAAAAGATTTTTTTAACCGTCCAAAATCGATTGCTTGTACTTCTTCTAAAAGCGCCTCTCTTTCTTCGCTGGATAATTCTTTCTCGAATTTCAGTAGATGACTCTGATTATGCTTCTCCAAGGTAGCTCTGACTGCCTCGATATTGCCTTCCATGTCTTCTCTCCCAGCTGGTACACTGACACTCGGAGGTGAATGCCTTTAGCAGACTGAAGGTTAGGGACTGTAACTACCCGACCAGAGGCGGTTTAGCTCTATAAATAGCAGATACGATTTTATACGCGTTCTTACACGTTACCACGATACACGTAGACGCATATTAGAATGCTATTATCATTCCATATCAGAACCGCGCCCCCTTGACAGAGCT
>OZ026550.1:0-70000 GCA_964020155.1 Chondrilla cf. caribensis | reverse complement strand
GAGTCCCCAACCAATCACCAATCTCGGGATGTGTTTCATCTGAAGTTGTTGGAGCGAGGTGACAAGGACTCCTTCCTCCACTGCCCATCGTGTGGCCAGAGGTACACGAAGGCGGGGTTCGCAGTCCCTCACGTCCTGCACTGTGGACACACCTACTGCTCATCTTGTCTGGAGGAGGCCGGACAGGGACTTCCCCATTTCCTGAGGTGTGGTCTGTGCCACTCCCTCACTGTAGTGGACACCCAGGGGTCCCTGAACCTACCTAAGAACATTGTACTGTTGGAGATTGTAGAGTCCAAGCGACTGAGCAGCTTGATGCTGAGTGGAAAACGTGAAAAGTGTGCCGAGTGTGAGAGTTGCCAAGCTAGCCTGTACTGCAGCCTGTGTTCTGCTGCATTCTGTGATACTTGCAGTGCACAGACTCACAATTTCTCCAAAGTGAGGGCAAAGCATCACCCAGTACCAATCAGACTGAAGCCGGGTACACAGCCCATGTGTCCTCGGCACCCCGGACAGCCGTGCATGCTCTACTGCGAGACTGAAGGGGTGCCCATGTGTGTGCTCTGTAAGTTCTACGGACAGCACCGTTTCCACAGATACGAGCTGCTGAACCAGGCAGCAGGTAGGTACACAATCCACCTATCGGAAGAGCTGGTCCGGTTGGAGGAGATGGACTGCAAGGCCAGACTGGCTGTGGAGGAACTGGGTGAAGCTGGTAATGTCCTTGTTGAATCGGCCAGGAAGTGTGAGGAGAAGCTAGAGAAGCACTTTGCTGAAGTGAGGGATCAAGTCTTGAGTACCCTTGAGCGCCGGGAAACTGTTCTGCTGGCTTCCCTGGACCATCAGGTAGAGTTTCACCAGGAGATGATTGCACAACAGAGGGAGGAGTTGGCATTGATGAGGGCTAAACTGATAGCTACTACTGAAGAAAGTAAGTGTGTGTGTGTGTGTGTGTGTGTGTGTGTGTGTGTGTGTGTGTGTGTGTGTGTGTGTGTGTGTGTGGTTGTGTGTGTGTGTGTGTGTGTGTGTGTGTGTGTGTTTGTGTGTGTGTGTGTTTGTGTGTGTGTGTGTGTGTGTGTGTGTGTGTGTGTGTGTGTGTGTGTGTGTGTGTGTATCCTTCACTAGTCATCTTCCCACTCTCACACTTGCAGCCAAGCAGCTTCTTCAACTCGACCCAGTGTCAACTCTTCTTGAGAGAGAACACGTGGATAAATCTCTGCAACAACTTCATGAGGCTCCACTCCACCCGACGGAGGAGTTTGCCTACTCCGAAATCACACTAGCCCTACCTCATGACCTTGGATCCCGACTGTCCCATTCCATCAATCAGCACGGGAGTGTATCCCGTCTCCCTCCGAAGCTGACATTTACTTCTGTTAATGTTACCAAGACAACCATAACCCTCCATTGGTCCCCCACATCCTCAACCACTCACACAGATGCCACTAATCTGACATATGATCTGCAGTGTTACATGGACCTTCCCAAGGGGTTTCCCCAGAAAACAGCCATGGCTAAGATGATCAACCCTCTTCATACCCCATCGAGGGAAAGTGGGTTTGAAGAGGGGTCTACGGGGCCCAGTGGATCTGTCTCCATGGTAACTGTTGGGTCCAGTAAGCAGTTTGGATCATCCATGTCAGGCCCTCATCCCACTGGGTTGGGGGTCCCTCTCAATGCCCCACCCACTCCTCATTCTGGTATGCCTCATATGGTATCCTCACAGCCCATTCCCCCGAATGTAGCATCATTGCATATCAAGAAAGATGGGGATTGTCTCCATGAAGAGGAAGATCTCACTCCATGTGGTAGCTCTTATGGTGCCTCTTCAGTTGGACAGTCTGTTCTTGACTCCTCAGTTACAGAGAGTAACAGGACAAGCCATCTGGCTGACTCCAGTGGGCGTGGCAAAGGTGTGAAACACCTGTTCTCGGACACAATACGTCTGCCACAACCAACGTCTTCTCAACCTCAAGCTCCACCCACCAATAACCTTTCTTCTCTTAATCTTCCTCCCCTTATCCACCATCAACATGATGAAGACCACTCCCACCCTAAATCCACCAATGAGATCTGTCCCACATCCACTCTTGGAGACGTGAGTGAAGGTTCGGAATCTAGTGGGGTGCTGGGTGATGTAGAAGATTTTGGACGAAATGTTACATCATCCTTGTCCAACAGCAGAACAGGAACAGCTTTGGGACTTCCCCCTTTGAGAAAATCACCTAGCAACCTTGGAGGTGTGGTTGAGTGCGATCCAATGGAGGGAGCCTGTGTTGGAATGCAGTTTGAACAGGTTTACACTGGTTCCAAGGGCCAATATACCTACAGTGGAGTGATCGTCACAGCAACCTACTACTTTAAAGTGCGTTGCCGTAACAACACGGGTTGGGGACCTTGGAGTTCTGTCATTAAGTGTTCCTTAAATAAGAAAACAAAGTGAATTATTTTATAATGTCTTGTAAATATCATTTTTTGTTGTCTTTATAATTGTGTTTTGATTCGATGTTGACATGGTGGTATTGAAAGCATGTGATTACGGATCTCACTGATATAATAATAGTTTCCTGGACATCCTTGTCCATGGGAGGCAGTATCTATCAAGTAACAACATACCATCTTTTGGATGACCACATACCTTGTGCTGAGCACTGGCCATGTGTGGGGTAAAGTGGGCGTAAGGTTGACTATCAGACTAATATCACATTACTAGTTGTTCATTAAAGAAAAGAAAAAAGAAATTGTCAGATTTGTAATTAATAAAAAAGTCACCCACTCAGGGTCAAAGACACCTATATATGTAGAGCTTTACAGGGACTTTCCACAGATACTGTGTACTTGCGTCATTCCACGAATGCAGAAGACACTATTCTAGCTGGGAGGTCAGCCGCGAGTCCCAAAGCTCCCCCCTACGGTTCTTTGTAGAGAGTATGCGACTGACCACCAGGAAGTGAGCTATTTTTTTTCAGAGAAAAAAACCGTCCTTTTGAGGATTCGAACCCGCGACCTGGAGCCTAGAGTCGTGTCACCTGACCACCCCGCCACCGTGACCTATCTATTTTATTATTATTATCTGCGCTATTTAAAGTTGCCCTCAATGTTTAATTCAAAAAATAGGCCGCCCCTAGGCACTGGAATCACTTAATCGTCTCTAATAGGTTTAGAAGAACCTTCGGTGAAGATTTAAAGGTCGTTGAAGTCTTTGCGCTCAAATTCTAGCCCAAATCCTAATTGTCGACGTTTTGAAATCGGCCATTTTGTTCGCACTATATAAATAATATAAATTCACTGTAGTAGTTACGCGTAGAAACATATATTATTGTATATAGCAATACTGGGAATCGAAATGAAAAGCCGGACAATACGTATAATTGGGAATTTTTCAACAAAGATGAGTTTTAACACCAAATAAGGACGCATATTGGTAGTAATAGTAATAATCACGATACTAATAGTATAACATATTATTGTTAAGTTGTACCAATAGGCAGTTGACAAGAAGGGTAGTAAAGATGAGAAGGCGTGTCATATATTGCTGAGAAGGCGTGTCACATATTGCTGAGAAGGCGTGTCACATATTGCTGAGAAGGTGTGTTACATATTGCTAATGTTTTCTTGAGTAGTGATATGGGTGTGGCACAGTTTTCTTCGGTTGCTAAGGAACACAACTCTGAGTTGGACGTCTAACTAAACTTGCAACAAAACAGGTTCATTACAAGTGGCCATGGAGAGGAAGTGGATATATTTGTTTAAAACAACAACAGAATGCATGCATATTCGGATACATCTTTGACTGGAGGAGTTGACGCTGGTCCTATTCTACCGGCCGATGGCTTCGCAGACACAGGGGGAGGAGCCGGAGGTCCAGTGTTGGAGTGTTTCCTCAACTCCAGACTGTCAATGAGTGTGTTCTGAAAAGAGAATAATCAATGTGTTATTAAATGCAATGTTAGTTATATTATTTGTAAAGCACATTGCCAAGACAACAAGACTACCCGGCCTTACATTTGCCAGGCTCACAGCTGACTGACTGGAGCTCAACTGGTGGGTCTTCTGAGGTCGGTGGGGTGTGAACTCAAAGGGGGTGTATTCACACTCCACATTATTGAATGGTTGCTATGACGATAGAAAGAATCGATTATAGTGCCACTGTGATGTATTAGTTCAATTAAGTGAAGCAGTTTCTCAAGAGGCAGTGACATCACAGCACATAGAAGATATAAATTCACCATTTTGCCAGGCTTGCTGGATTGTGAGGGAGGGGCAGGAGGCTTGCTGGATTGTGAGGGAGGGGCAGGGGGCTTGCGGGATTGTGAGGGAGGAGCAGGGGGCTTGCGGGATTGTGAGGGAGGGGCAGGAGGCTTGCGGGATTGTGAGGGAGGGGCAGGGGGCTTGGCTGATATTGATTCCTAATAAAAGGTTTAGTTAAAACAATTAAACAGTCCAATTTCTCTTGACTATGTGAAAGCCAAATGAATTACCTTGGTTTTCGAAGAGAGATCTTCTGAGATTGGCTTTCTGATCATTTTTATATAGCCCTTCTCATTCCTGTATTGACCACTCCCACTCAGACCTGTCCTGGGTAGGGTGTCATCGTATATGTCCACCGAAACCTGGAACAAGAACAGAAGACGATGTGCACAGTATAACTGGGCTCAGATGTAGGCGGTGTGCGTACAGCAGACAACCATACCGTGTATTATGCGCACTCACACCCACACACCCACACACCCACACACACACACACACAACACATTCATGCACACCCACACTCACATAATGTACAGTGTATACTCCTATGAATATACCTTATTAGGTGAATTAAGTGCACCTGTGGATTGACTGAGAAATGGCTGATGCGATAATTCACTCCTGAGATCGTCCAAGTCTTCGTAGTCATGCTCCTCCTGCATGAGGGGACAGGTGACTGGTGACATGGGAGTAACTACACAACATATATTGTTTCCTACTTCATCAGAGGTTTCCATGGATACTGGACTTAACTGAAAGAGGAAAAAATGCTAACGATTTCAAAACATCATTTCAACAACACACGACATATCAATACAGATAAGCACACACACACACACACACACACACACACACACACACACACACACACACACACACACAAACACACACACACAAACACATACACACACACACACACACCACACACACACACACACAAACACACACACTCTGCAGTACACACCAAACTTTCGGCATTCCGCATATAATGCTTTTGAAAAAAATCTTTGAGAGTTAACTGCTGAAATATATGACCTGTAACAGACCCCAACACACCAAATTCAAAGACAGGCCACTAAAATCGATATGACCACGCCTTACCAACAGAGCTGGTACTAACCATAGATGTCTTTCAAGTACACACTCCCAATGTCTTTACCCGTTAGACCAAGTTTGTCTCTAGCTGTGGGGGAGGACAGCAGTGACTCCGCCCCATATTGGCACATGACGTCCCAGTAAGGATCATCCATGTGGGGAGTCCCCTCACACAAGGCACACAGCACCAGTGTCACAGGTAGAATCATGTGAGGACAGGACAACATCCTCATGTGCTGGTACAGCTCCCAAGACGAGGAGCAGCAGACAGAGAAGGAGACCAGCTTCCTCTCCCGTTGACCCCCAGTTACTATGGGAGTGATTTCGTAGTAGCCGAAGGCATCAAAGGCTGGAGATGGTGGATGACAAAGATGGTTGAACACACAATATGTTTCATGCCTGTCCAATGACATGGTCGGATAAACACATCATGTTGAATCTGAGAGTACATTATGAGCTTCAATGATTTTAATACCTTTTATAACACACACACACCACACACACACAAACACAAACACACACACACACACACACACACACACACACACACACACACACAAACACACACACACACACACACACACACACACACACACAAACACAAACACACACACACACACACACACACACACACACACACACACACACACACACACACAAACACACACACACACACACACACACACACACACACACACACACACACACACACAGAGAGAGAGAGAGAGCCAGTTCCTCATTACCTGGAGTCGTGAAGGTGAACATTCTGTCTCCATTCCAGTTTCCTTTAACTCGTGAAATGATATCTCCAGAGCTGCTCTCCACAATCTCCAACTCCAGACCTCTGGCATCCAACAACATCTTCTCGCCATAGACAACCGTCACCATCTGGCGTTTCTATCAGATGGGAAAACATCGATATATATCACGTGCTCCCTATCACTTCTATACACTCTGTGATCATAGATCTATGCTGTGATCACACATGGTGCACTTCGCAGATTACGACATAACGACAAGACCCACAGGCGGCCAACAACGCTGCACATTATACTCCATATGCACCACAGATACTCGAGCTAACACGCGTGGAAGGACGGACCTTATATTCCACGTAGTTGGGATGGCACATCATAGGGGACTCTTTGCTACACTGGGACATCTTCGACTGTACAGAGCTTCAAGTTAATTCTCCCTTCAAAACTGCGTGGTAGTAGGAAGCGTTAATAACTGTTAGGGATTCTGGTATACGCACCGGTACACATCTTGCTGCATTCATATTATCGAGTTGCTTTCAACATAATAATATTATGCTTTCAATATAACAATGCGGTAAAATAGGGGAATTTCCTGTAATCAATCCACCTCCATCCCTCCCGAGTGGGCGTTCCTGCACTTTGAACGTCTTCTCCGAGTGCCGCTCTGGACTCGGCAAATTGAGCTGACTGGGACAAGAAGCGCCATCGCTACCACAGTTACTGGTCTTTATTTCATCTGGTTCGAATAGTCTAAATGTGTAGCTGTTTGTGTGTGAAGTCTTTGCTCTTTCTGCTGCTGCTGGCGGTGGATTTTGGAGTGAGTAGAAAGGAAAAAGAAGTCGTTCATCGCATCCAAGTGACTGGAAACGACGACATTGTGTTCAGAGAAAAAGACAATCCTTGTAAAGTCATTAAAAAGTATTGTAAATCCTTGGGTTCTTCCAATGCAGGGATCAGCTACGACCATTGCTTTCAAATGCTCCATGCTCATGCCACAGTGCAGGTCAGCAAGCTATGGACTTCTCTAGCAGACAAGTTGAAAGTAAATCATGAGTTTTTCATCGACTGCGAACCACTAGTGGTAACCAAATCTGACTTTGAAGATGACAGTGTTGTTGTCATGACAGCACGTAACAGCTCTGGTCGTGTGAAGGAGCTGCTTGGTCTCCTGGACCGGGCAAGGAACAAAGACCTGCAAGCATTAGCACAGTTCAACGCCAAACGCTACGAGTATGACTTCTCCGATTGGGAGAGGTGGAAGCTATACAGTGCAGCCATGTTAATGTTGCCTAGCAACCTATTTATAGTTGACCAGTTTGGTCTATGTCTACTTTATGGTGGATTTGAAGTTCAAGCAAGAAGGTTCTTCAAGAACGCAGTGGAGAGAGGTCTATGGGGAACCCCCATGCAGCGCCCTGTCTCCAAGTATGTCCCAGGATTGACTGCCAAACCATGGCATGACAAAGAGGATTACCCTTTCATTAAGATCTTGGAGGAAGGAGCAACAGGTATACGTTCTGAACTTGAGAAGAACCTAAAGGACAATCCCTCCATCTTCACTGGTGAAATGGAGAACCTTCACATCGGTGGGGAGTGGATTGAGCTGAGAATAAAGTCAAGTGGGCGGGGCTTCACCGAACACACACCCCTCTTCCCTGCTACTATGGCTGTGATCAATCGCACCCAGCAGGAATTCACGAGCATCAAGTTTTCGGCCATAAGACCAGGCACTCACATCCGCACTCACACGGGTCCCACCAATGAACGACTGCGGATACACCTCACCCTCCTGCACAAGGGTGGGGCCAAGATCCGCATCAGTGACAAGTGGTACACCTGGGAGGAGGGGAAGGCAATCATTTTTGACGACTCCTTTGAGCACGAAGTGCTGCATAGTGGGGATGAACTGAGGGCCGTTCTCATCATGGACATCTGGCATCCCGAGCTCCCAGAGAAGGACCGCATAGTGCACTGATCTCTCACCGTGAGACTGGGGAGTGCCTCGTACCACTCAGGACCGTGGAGACTGCTGTCATACGTTGTGTTTGTTTGTACATTGTTGTGTTTGTACTCTATGAATATATGAATAAATTATAATAACCATGCAGGTTAATAGTAGTGTATCTTGTTTTCCGCGCACTTGACAACGACAAACAATTATGGCGGTCTAAAAAGAGGTATTCGATAATTGTAATAAATATTACTTCCAGGAGAAATTGCAGGTGTATCGTGTGGTGTGACGTTTTTACATCTTTTTCCAATGTAGGTCCGTGGAGTCATGCCTGGAGAGCTCCAATATTTGTATATTTTGTACTTGTTGCTATTCTCGCGCTCAGTAGAGTGTGAGCCGTCTATATCCACCGTCCTTCCCTCCACCGGTAGTGTATTAGGTGGCACTGCACTGCGCGTGATGGGGAGAGGGTTCGACGGGGGAACCAGATTCGCTTGTCAATTCTCGGACGACCAGCACTTCAGAGGTTCGAGTCTGAGCCACGCCACCTTCATATCGTCCACAGAAGTCACTTGCGTTACTCCGCGAGCTAGCTTCCTGAATGACAGCCGTGGAAGTAAGTGGTGTGTTTGTGTGTGTGTGTATGTGTGTGTGTGTGTGTGTGTGTGTGTGTGTGTGTGTGTGTGTGTGTGTGTGTGTGTGTGTGTGTGTGTGTGTTTACATCACTTTGCACTACTATTAGTTGGACACACGCACACACATGGACCAGCAGGCATTGTGGTCCGTGAGAGGCGTTTGTCAGGACACACAGTGCACAACAGCACCTGTAACCACTAGAACCAGTTGGTATAGTGTGGAATCTGCAGAGATTGAGACTGACTGGAATGAGGTCTCCTATAATAGGGCAGACTTGTTGTAGCAAAATTGTCCCAAGTCAAATTTACCCGACCTCCAAGTGCTGTAGAATATGGCCCCTATCACCAGGGTCCCTGCCAAGCTCACATGGCCTCAAAAGGAGGTGTTTTGATCTAAGTTGAGTGGGGTGGAATAATCTTGCCAAAAATTGAGGAAAAGCTTTCACAACAGACCACCTGGGATGTTTGTCAGCATGGCACCCATTTGTTTCAGGGTTTGGCAAACACCATTGAGCACTGTCTGCTCTTCATGGGTGGTCCCTGGAAGTAATAATCAATCTACTTGTAACTCATCTCTACTTCCTCTCTCACAGACTTCATCGACATCACGGGAGGGTATGAGGTCGCTTTTTCGCTGACAACATTCTCCACACAGTCGAACAAGCTGCCATTTGTCTTTGTGGATCTCTCCACTGTCGTCATCTCCACCATCCTCCCTTCCCAAGGACTGAACTCAACCCACAACACCATTGGAGTTATTGGAACGGGATTCGTTGATGTCACCACTGTCCACTGGAGGATTGGAACAGATCACCATGGCAACTGTAGCTATAGCAACACTACACTATATATGTGCACCCTTTCCCCTTTTCCGTATCCTTCGTTGCAGCTGGTGCAGGTCACTGTTGACGGGAGTGATACTGGTTTAATCCAGTTAGAACAAAACCAAACAAGGTTCACATTCTTTTCCACACCCCCATCAGTCCTATCAGTAACGTTTGGTCCTTCCTACACAAACCTGGTGATGGAGTTGGACAGAGAGGTGGAGCTAGGAGGGGAGGCGGAGTACAATACAACCACACCTCCTCTGTGTGACTCCATATTTGATGCTGCAACACTCCAGTTGCTAGGCAACAGGGCTATTTGTAAATGGAAGAATACCCGTCAGAGGCGGATAGTGATAACTATATTGAATGACACTTCAGTGAGGATTGGGAGTCGCATGGGCGTGTCTGAGGGTGTGTTCAGGACCAGAGGAGTTTTCTACTCAAGACTCAATTCCATGACTGTGTTGGAGGTGGGGTCATCTAATGGCCACTCCCCTTTTATCCCATTTGCTGTTATTACAGGTTTGTCTGCCACATGACTGTCACATGACACCAGCACTATTAACTAGTTTCTTCTTTCCATAGGTCCCTCTGTGGTACCTGCCTGCAGTGAGAGTGATATAGTAATGACAGGGATTCACTCTCAGAACTTTGGACCACACCCTCTCCAATATCTCTGGTCTGTTGATGTCATGAACATGAATTCATCAAACGGGACCGATGACAGTCTGTCCGGGGTTGCCATGGACACTGTACTACAATACATCCCAAACAGCTCCACCGCTGACCCTCACCTAACTCTACCATCTTCGGCATTTCTTGAAGAATTCCAATACATGATCACACTGACAGTTATGAACTTCCTTGGTTTCTATAGTAACACGAGTGTAATATTGACCAAACAACCAGTAGAGGTGGTGGTATCTGGTGATAATTACATAAAGGTGAATCCCCTTGATGATGTAATCATCGACATGACAACAGAAGTGACATTTTGTGATAATCTACCCACCAGAAGTCTACAGTTATCTTGGGAGATGGAAGATATTAGTAACCATGACAACGTATCCGATGTGACCCACCTACTGGACACAACTACCCTCCTATCTCCGTTACTATGGATTCCAGGCCACACCCTCCTCCATGGCCACCACTACAGACTGACGGCTCAGGTGACATCTCAACATGCCTTGGGTGTTGCCGTTGGTTACCACAGCATAGAAGTAGAATCTACCTACCCAAATGTGGATGTGCGTTTTGTGGGTGGAGTCCAGTTGACACTCCCACATAACCAGGAGGTGTATATTGACATATCTCCATCTTTTAATCTTGATTATTACATGATTGAAGATCTGGAGTTTTCATGGAGGTGTGTCTCAGTGGCCCCACCCTCTCCATGTATGGATGCGTTGAATGGTGGTCCCATAGTTCTCCCCCCCACCATCACCTACATCATCCCACCCTCACACCTCTCACCAGGCACTTACCAGATAACGGTTGACATCTCCGGTGCAACCCGGACGTCCGGTAGTCTCCTGGTCACCATTCTCCCACCAGCACCAGCACCTTCCTCACAAGTGGGCGGAGTTAGGATAGTCGCAGTTGAGAGAGGGAGACCCTGTCTGAGAGACAGTGATGAGACTGTCATTGCAGCGTTAGTACAAACACCAGAAGAGGGTGTGGTTGAGTGGGAGGGGCTGTTTGTCCCAGGTTTGTTCCTACAAGTGTATTATTTTGCTGTTCCTTCACTGATCGATTCTTCGCCTATGTGTAGGACACGCCCACCTTACCCTTTCCTCCAACAACACAAGAACACCCACCATCCTACCGGTCCTTTCGGAAGAGGAATATTCCAATGTTGTTGATTCTGAGAGTCGGCACAACCTGCTGGCCACACCCACCCAGTGGCAGGCAGTGTCCCTGGTCCTACCAGCCCATGTCCTGCAATCTGGAGAGACGTACACATTCGGACTGAGGTATAGTGTTGCTATGGTAATGGTTGCTATGACACAGGTTGAGGTACTTGTGTGTGAAGTGCCCACATCGGGTTGGCTTCAAGTGGTCCCATCCAGTGAGGAATGTGGTGTAGGTCTCACCCTAACTGCCCTCCGTTGGACTGATACACCCCCTAACCTACCGCTACTGTACCAGTTCGGGTTTGCTCTTGACACAAACCAGCTTGTTGAAACCAGTATCAATTGGTTTGGGGCTCCCCTAATGTCCAATCAATTAAATACAGTGCTTGTGTCTGGACCAGCAGTAACTACGGTCACAATAATCCTTCGTGTGTTCAACAATAAGCAGTCGTACTCTGACAGTATTGAACGAGTGCCCCTCCCACCTGCCACACCCTGTGACCTAATGAGTCGTCTTACCAGTATTTCATTTCTCTTCTCAAACTCTAATAATTACCAACAGTTACTCGTGGATTTGGTTGCCTTGTTACCACTGACAACGGCTAGATCAAGTGTCAGTAACTCATCATTATCAGATGCCTATCAGCAGATTGTTTCCATGGCAACAGATGTCTACACCCACCTTCTCCCCCAGACCTCATCCTTCACACTGTCCCTTCTTCGAATACTGCGCACAATCACTTCGTGGAAGGTCACTTCGAACAATGATGATGTCATTCGTATTGTCATGGAAATTTTTGGGCATGGAGGGAGATCCCCTAACATGTCTCCTGTGTTGAATGAAGGCCTCAATTTTGACCAAGGATTGGTTGTCTTGGAGCTTTTAGAGAATCTCTTGTACTTGTCAGATCCCATTGACTCGCGCCTTCAGAGTAGTAGAGTATCAGAGGTGGTAGTCAACACTGGTCTACCATCCCTTGGCAAGAGCTTATGTACACAGCAGGGGCTGGGGGAGGAGGCTGTTACTATGGCAACATCCAACAATAAGGTTAAACTGAAAGCTTCTCCCACTCACTTTCCGAAGGTGTACTTGTTGTCTGACGTTGTCATGGAAACAGATGTGCCTGTGACTGTTTACTGGTCCAATGAAGTACGGCAACACTTTGGAGCAAAGGGGGGTTGGAGAGACTGTTATCGCCATGGTAACATTAGAGGTCCATGTGAAGGTGTATGTCTGACATCAGTGGAATATTCAGATGATGTTCGCTGGAGAGGCGTGGAGTACACACCCTTCATCAAGTCCACTCCTATATCGCTCACTTTGATCAGCCAATCAAATCAAACCATTTTAAGTTTAGGAAATCTAGCTGGGGGCATATCCACAGTTTTTCCCCTGGTTTATGGCCAGGGGTCTCCCCGTGGAGACCTGCAGTGTGTGGTCTGGAGCAGAGGGGAGGGGAGATGGACCAGTGACATCTGCACAAGTCATGTCAATGTGAGTCCTGAACATGGGGGGTGGGTGGGGTCGGAGGATTTGTTCCCAATTCAGATTTTTGCAATATTCCAGATTCAGAGTGGGACTGTAACCTGCACCTGCAGTCAGCAGGGTGACTTGGCAGTGGTTGAGGCTTGTGCAAGTGGTTACTATGGTAACAGCTGCACCATGAGTAAGACATCTTGGACATTTTCAACTCACTTTGATTTAATTAATTTAATTGATCCAGTTTTTGTTTATCATCAGCTTGTCCTCAAGGTTTGTGGGGAGTTGAGTGTCAGGAACCATGTATGTGTAGTGGGAGGGGCACCTGCCACGCCTCTTCAGGAGCCTGCAACTGTACTAGTGGTTATATCGGGAAGTCGTGTGAGCAGAGTAAGTATGAGTGGGTGTGTCACAAAGTATGGGTGGGTGTGTCACAAAGTACGAGTGGGTGTGTCACAAAGTGGGCATGTCCTACTTCAACTGTTTCTCTCTTCAGGGTGTCCTGATAGTCGCTATGGTTACATGTGCACACAAGAATGTCAATGTGAAAATGAGGGGGTGTGCTCTCATGTCGATGGATCTTGTGGGTGTGGTCCTGGATGGATGGGGACACGTTGTGACCAAGGTGAGTCTCCTCACTATAACCCAATCACTTGTTTATTTGCTCAATCTCCATTGGATCTACAGCCTGTCCACCAGGTTACTATGGGGATGGTTGCCAAGGGAGGTGTGCTTGTCGGGTGATAACCCAGTGTGATAGAATGACAGGGAAGTGTGACTGTGACAGTGGATTCAGAGGACCATCTTGTAACTCTGGTGTGTGTGTGTGTGTGCGTGTGTGTGTGTGTGTGTGTGTGTGTGTGTGTGTGTGTGTGTGTGTGTGCGCGTGTGTGTGTGTGTGTGTGTGTGTGTGCGTGTGTGTGTGTGTGTGTGTGTGTGTGTGTGCGTGTGTTTTCTCAGGTGACAGTCACATGACCCATTCTACATGTAGCTTGTCCAAATGGGTCGTTTGGTGCTGGATGTAGTAATAGTTGCCGTTGCCACGATCAAGGATCTGTGTCTTGTGATCGCTTTAACGGCACATGCTACTGTCATGAGGGATGGTCCGGGGAAGGTTGTGATGGTGAGTGTGATGGTGTTCAGCTGCAGAAGTGGAAAATGGTCGGGATCACTACCCTCTCTCTGATCTGCAGATCCACCCCCACAACCAGTCACTGATGCTCCGCCCACTTGGGCCGCAGCTATTGGCCTGATTGTTGTATTGATCATTGTGATAGTTTCCATCATTGTCATTGTGATTCTCATCAGGAGACATAAACGCCGCTCACGATTGAAGATCGAACCATCAGAGCATGATGGACATGTGGAGAGTAATTCCATTGTGTTAGTGAAGGCCTCACACCCCCCAGTGGGCGTGGAGGAGGACAGTGAGGATGAACTGAACTTGACCAAGTCTACGTCTTTTGATGTACTTGTACCTCAAGGTGTGTGTGTACATGTGGTGTGTGTGTGTATGTGTGTACACATGGTGTGTGTGTGTACATGTGGTGTGTGTGTGTGTGTGTGTATGCATGTGTGTGCATGTGGTGTGTGTGTTTATGTGTGTACATGTGGTGTGTGTGTATGTGTGTACATGTGGTGTGTGTGTGTATGTGTGTACATGTGGTGTGTGCATGTGGTGTGTGCATGTGGTGTGTGTGTGTACGTGTGTACATGTGGTGTGTGTGTGTACGTGTGGTGTGTACATGTGGTGTGTGTGTGTGTGTGTGTGTACATGTGGTGTGTGTGTGTATGTGTGTACATGTGGTGTGTGCATGTGGTGTGTGCATGTGGTGTGTGTGTGTACGTGTGTACATGTGGTGTGTGTGTGTACGTGTGGTGTGTACATGTGGTGTGTGTGTGTGTGTGTGTACATGTGGTGTGTGTGTGTGTGTGTGTACATGTGGTGTGTGCATGTGGTGTGTGCATGTGGTGTGTGTGTGTATGTGTGTACATGTGGTGTGTGTGTGTATGTGTGTACATGTGGTGTGTGTGTGTATGTGTGTACATGTGGTGTGTGTGTGTATGTGTGTACATGTGGTGTGTGTGTGTATGTGTGTACATGTGGTGTGTGCATGTTGTGTGTGCATGTGGTGTGTGTGTGTGTGTGTGTACATGTGGTGTGTGCATGTTGTGTGTACATGTGGTGTGTGTGTGTATGTGTGTACATGTGGTGTGTGCATGTGGTGTGTGCATGTGGTGTGTGTGTGTACGTGTGTACATGTGGTGTGTGTGTGTACGTGTGGTGTGTACATGTGGTGTGTGTGTGTGTGTGTGTGTACATGTGGTGTGTGTGTGTATGTGTGTACATGTGGTGTGTGCATGTGGTGTGTGCATGTGGTGTGTGTGTGTACGTGTGTACATGTGGTGTGTGTGTGTACGTGTGGTGTGTACATGTGGTGTGTGTGTGTGTGTGTGTACATGTGGTGTGTGTGTGTGTGTGTGTACATGTGGTGTGTGCATGTGGTGTGTGCATGTGGTGTGTGTGTGTATGTGTGTACATGTGGTGTGTGTGTGTATGTGTGTACATGTGGTGTGTGTGTGTATGTGTGTACATGTGGTGTGTGTGTGTATGTGTGTACATGTGGTGTGTGCATGTTGTGTGTGCATGTGGTGTGTGTGTGTATGTGTGTACATGTGGTGTGTGCATGTTGTGTGTGCATGTGGTGTGTGTGTGTGTGTGTGTACATGTGGTGTGTGCATGTTGTGTGTGCATGTGGTGTGTGTGTGTATGTGTGTACATGTGGTGTGTGCATGTTGTGTGTGCATGTGGTGTGTGTGTGTATGTGTGTACATGTGGTGTGTGCATGTTGTGTGTGCATGTGGTGTGTGCATGTTGTGTGTGCATGTGGTGTGTGTGTGCATGTGGTGTGTGTGTGTGTGTGTGTGTGTGTGTGTGTGTGTGTGTGTGTGTGTGTGTGTGTGTGTGTACGGTGTGTACATGTGGTGTGTGTGTGTACGGTGTGTACATGTGGTGTGTGTGTGTACGGTGTGTACATGTGGTGTGTGTGTGTATGTGTGTACATGTGGTGTGTGTGTGTACGGTGTGTACATGTGGTGTGTGTGTGTGCGGTGTGTGTGTGTGTGTGTGTGTGTGGTGGTACATATGTTCATGTGTGGTGTGTGTCTCTACACCCATGCACATTACTTTGTTCCTGTCTGACTTCGTCAGGTTCTCAGCTAAGAGACATGTTCACCAAGGAATCCAGTGGACCATCCTTCCAGGAACCAACGGAGATAGATGGCAATCCTCGATGGACTATAATTCATGTGTATAGGAAAGACCAATCCTCAGAGGCTGGTGGGAGTGGCACTGACACCCCCCCTAGTGCTGGAAAAGAGTGCAAAGTGTACCCTGAAGGAGTCTACTTGCCCAGCTCCGCTCTCCTCAAGGACCTGCGATCTGCATTCATCAAGTCCGAGCAGTTGGAGGATGAGGACAAGTTCTTCCTGTTTGCTACTGGCCCAGATGGCCAGGACACCTACGGCGTGGATGATGAGAGTATTTACACTTTGAAGGACTTCGAGCCAGCCATGGAGGAGCCAAGGACGTTCTATATAACAGCAGTCACTGACACAAGTGTGTATGTGGGTTATGTAGGTGTATGTGGGGGTGGATGTGGGATGGATGTGGGGTGGATGTGGGGTGGATGTGGGGTGGATGTGGGTGGATGTGGGATGGATGTGGGGTGGATGTGGGGTGGATGTGGGATGGATGTGGGTGGATGTACAATGTCTGTTGTGTACTTGTGTGGGTGTGTACATGTGTATACGTGTGTACTTGTGTGAGTGCTTGCACATCATGGGTGATGTCTGCTCCTTCAGATGATGTAGTGAAAGAGCTATGTGTGTGTGGTCAGGTAGCGGAATACGATTGTGCACGTTGTGAGACTAAGGGTTACTGCTCAGAAGAGTGTCAAGAGAGTGATTACAAGCAGCACAAGAAGCTGTGTAGGAGGATCAGACGACAGAGGAAAGAGGACAAGAGGAAGCAGAAGCTCCTGATGGAACCTCCTGTAAGAAACAGGACTGACTTGATCATGTGATGTCACATGACATACCTGCCCTCATTTTGTAGGACTTGTGTGTTTGTGGGAAGACAGCTCTGTTCGAATGCTCTAATTGTGGTGTCCGTGGCTACTGCTCTGCCCAGTGCCAAGCGGATCACTGGCCAGTCCATCAAGGCGTGTGTGTGTTCACAGCAAACAGATATTAATATTTTTGCAATTTAACTTGATGACGTCATTTCCTGTTAATGAGTGGTCAGTGACGTCGTAATTATAGTAGATCTTGGTATCGTCGACTAGTGAATCGGTCGTCAGCGAACAAGAAGAGTATGCCGGTCTTTCACACGAAAGTGATCGAGTCCATCCTGGACCCCGTTGCTCAGCAGGTGAGCTTTCACGTTTGCTGATCGTCCGATTCTGTTTAGTCCTTCTCTTCCCCAGCTACCAGAGTAAGAAATAACCGTAGTAAATAGCACGGATTGATAGTGTTTGATGGCGAATAACGTGTGTTCTGATAGCAGTTAAAGCAAATGTTTAATTCATGTAGTTCGATAGTTATTTACCCAGTGTATAGTTGTGGGCATGGTAGTGTATTGGTTTGACTGTCCGCGCGTTGTCTACTGATGGTCCATGTATGCCCATATATGTCCACATGTGGTCCATGTATGCCCATATATGTCCACATGTGCTTTATGTATGCCCACATATGTCCACATGTGGTCCATGTATGCCCATATATGTCCACATGTGGTCCATGTATGCCCATATATGTCCACATGTGCTTTATGTATGCCCACATATGTCCACATGTGGTCCATGTATTATGTCCATGTGTGGTCCATGTATGCCCATATATGTCCACATGTGGTCCATGTATGCCCATATATGTCCATGTGTAGTCCTCACAATGTGGTCCGTGTGTGTTGTGTGTCTTGCTCTAGTGGAACACGTACAGTTCATGTGCTTAGGTCAACACCTAAGAGTATTGACATAATATAATAGAACATATTAATTGATTTTCCTATTCAGTTTTTGATTAATTAATTCCAGCCAATAGACATGGTGTAGTATGCACACTATTTCCTCTAATTCTCCCATCACCCCCGGACACAAGCCCGTATAATGTGTTAATGCCTGGTCCTCATATTGTCCACTATGGTGTGGATGTGGTCCATTCATGTCTGGTCCTCATATTGTCCACTATGGTGTGGATATGGTCCATTCATGTCTGGTCCTCATATTGTCCACTATGGTGTGGATGTGGTCCATTCATGTCTGGTCCTCATATTGTCCACTATGGTGTGGATATGGTCCATTCATGTCTGGTCCTCATATTGTCCACTATGGTGTGGATGTGGTCCATTCATGTCTGGTCCTCATATTGTCCACTATGGTGTGGATGTGGTCCATTCATGTCTGGTCCTCATATTGTCCACTATGGTGTGGATGTGGTCCATTCATGTCTGGTCCTCATATTGTCCACTATGATGTGGATATGGTCCATTCATGCCTGGTCACAGGTCATTGGTTCCACCTCACCTGGAGAGCTGACCTTGTATTTTTCTCGCACTCATTAGCTGTCACAGCTGGTCATCATGTATGAGGAGGCCAGGGACAAGCAGATTGTGCCGGACATTGCGCAACCAGTGGAGGGGGTGCATGCTGCTGTGGCCAATCTAATTGCTGTATGTGTGTGGATGTGTGTGTGTGTGTGTGTGTGTGTGTGTGTGTGTGTGTGTGTGTGTGTGTGTGTGTGTGGATGTGTGTGGATGTGTGTGTGTGCGGGTGGGTGTTTGTGTGTGTACATACATGTGAGTGTGGGTGTGCATACATGTATGTGTGTGGATGTGGGTGTGTGCATGAATCGATGTTCTGGGTGCTTATTAGGTTGGCAAGCAAACCTTGGCAGCTTCTAAAGATGACAAGCTGAAGGAAGACATGCCAGCCACTTTTGACACAGTGGACTCGGCTACTCGTCTCTTGAAGGAGGCGGCCAGTGGCTTCGAGAAGGACCCTCACTGTGAAACAAGCCGACAGAATCTGTTGAAGGGATCCAGAGGTGGGCAGTAGAAGGATCCTCGCTTGCTGGCTTATGGTCATGTGATCGTGTCATTTAGAGTCTTTGTGCATGTTTATATCCATGCTGGTTGTCTCTTACTAACAGCCCGGAGGCTTTTACAGCATGTGTTCATGTTAATCCATCTAGGTATTCTCAGTGGATTGTCTAAGCTGTTGCTGGTAATGGACCAATCAGAAGTGAGAAAGATCATTAAAAACTGTAACGGAGTGAGGGAGTATATGAAGGTGGCTGAGCACGTGGAAAACTTGGAAGAAGTCGACACTTTCGAGAAGAACTTGATTCCAGGACTGACAACAACCATGAAACAGGTGGGTTGTGGCTGAGGTGGGGCGGCCATGTTTGTTATGCAGGCAATTTTTGAGCTCCCAATGGTCCCTCACACCAATGGTCCCTCACACCAACGGTCCCTCACATCAATGGTCTCTCACATCAAAGGATTGTGAACCATTGAACTGTAGCAATTATATCCCATACATAATGTTGTTGCTAGGATACCTATTGGCATATGTTGCTGGGATACCCTCTGTAATATCTTTCTCACGCCCCCTCGCAGGTCGAGGGCAGGACCAGTGATCTCACCAACCTCTCTCATGCCTCTAAACTCGGAGAAGAATGTGAGCAGTACAAGAGATCAGTTCCTCTCCTCATCTCTTCGATGAGGGCCTTCGGTCACCTCCGCCAGACCAAGCCCCAGAGCGCCGGTGACGCCCAGGAGAACAGGAACTACATCATGAAGATGCTGGACAACTCCATGGAGGAGATTATCAGAGTGTTACAGCTGACATCTCCCAGTGAGGAAATGGGAGCTTTAGGTGAGGACTGAGGTTACCGTGGTGATACCATAGTATCTACATCTCATTTTCTCTGCCTTTCAGCGGAAGCCACCAGTACTGGTGCAGCTGGGGAGAGTTTTGGAGGAGCTCTACCCGGAACAATGGCTGCCAAGTTCTTTCAAGCGAGACAGCTACTATCAGAGTCTGGTATGTTGTTTGTCGCTATCATCATCACTGTAGGATCTGTGTGTGTTCTATTATGGGATACTGTGTATGTGATAATTCATTTTGTGTAGAGAACACGAAATCCCCAGAAGTCTACAAGGCGAGATACGAAGCTACTGCAGCTCTCCTGGAGCAGGCCAAGGACCTAGCATCCACCATGCAACCCAAGGACAAAGACGAGATACTCAGACTTGTAGCTGAGATAGAAGCTTTGAACGATGAACTGAGAAAACTGGAAGAGAGTGGCCAAGTGCGCGCGCGCGCGTGTGTGTGTGTGTGTGTGTGTGTGTGTGTGTGTGTGTGTGTGTGTGTACTTGTGGATCAAGTAGCAGGCATCATTGGGTGCTCTGTGTACCGATAGTGGCTGGTGTATGATGGGCAATTCCTCTGCTAGGGGAACTCGGAACGAGCTCAGGAGTTGAGAAAGATGATTGCTGAGAAGCTCGATGAGCTCGAGTCCAAAATGAGGACAGCCCTGGCTCGTCAGATTGTGCACACCTTCAAAGATCCCCTTGGACCTCTCAATGCACTCACTGAAGCCTCAACTGCACCCATTGGTGAGGGCTGTGAATCCAATCACCTCGAACTATGAATTCAATTACTTGTGATCGCTTGCTCCAGATGCTCCTAATCGTGAAGAAAATTACAAGAAGAGAAAGGCGGAGTTCCGAGAGCATGCCTTCGACATGGCTGACACAGCAGTTGCCTTGGCTAAGTCCGGTCTGGTCACGGACAAGGCTCACGCTGATGAGCTCGTGAGGACTGCCAAGAAGGTAAGATGGCTGACACTAGTGTAGTGCAATGGCTAATAGATAAAGGGTGTGTTGTTGTTGTTGTCAGGTGTCCAGCCTAGCTCCGCAAGTCATCCACGCCTCCAAGGCTCTCTATGACAACCCAGGGAATGAGGTGAGTATGTACAGTCAGTGTGTTCGAACAGTTGCTATGGTAACACCATCCCTATTAGGAAGTCAAAGAGCACTACACTAAGATGAAGGATGAATATCAGAAACAAGTTCAAAAGCTTGTGAAGCTAGTTGACGGGGGGACTGATCCGGCAGACTTCATCAGAGCTTCAGGTTTGTGGCCGTGTGTAGACCACTCCTCCAGTGCTTGTAGACCACACCTCCCATACTTGTAGACCTCACCTCCCACACTTGTGGACCCCACCTCCCACACTTGTAGACCCCACCTCCCATACTTGTAGACCCCACCTCTGTTGCTCTCAAACTCCCCTCACGTCTGCTGTACAGTCTTGTTGTACTGCAACAGCTCATTGCATGTTCATTGCCTCACCCCCCGATCTACGCCCATGTAGAGGAACAGCTCAGAGCTGATTTGGAGAGAGCTAAGAAGTGTATACAAACTTCTGAAAGCCCACAGGTAAGGGGTGTCCCCTGGTGGGCGTGTCATAGTCTTGTCTGAGGGTGTATGGACCTGCCCTATCGCACGGTACAGGCTGCGTTTGAGAGTGTAGCCAGTGCAGCTCGCACAGCCAACAGAGTTGTCACGGTAACACAAAGTGAGATTGACAACACTGAAGACAAAAAATACATCGATGAACTGAAAAATGGAAGTGAAGCTGTTGGCAAGAGTGAGTTGTGAGCGAGTGGAAGTGAAGCTGTTGGCAAGAGTGAGATGTGAGCGAGTGGAAGTGAAGCTGTTGGCAAGAGTGAGTTGTGAGCGAGTGGAAGTGAAGCTGTTGGCAAGAGTGAGTTGTGAGCGAGTGGAAGTGAAGCTGTTGGCAAGAGTGAGTTGTGAGGCAGATTTGCTGGGAATAGAGTCTCTTCAGTCCCTCCTCCATACCTCCACCTTGTAACCAGGTATTCCTCCAATGGTGACCAGTGCCAAGAGCTCCATTACACAACCGAAGAATAAGGAAGTCTTCGAGACATTCTCTACTAATGCTGATAAGGTAATGCGATGTTGTCAAATTGGAGGCCAGATGCTTCATTTTCTCTCCCCTCTGTCTGTTACAGCTTGTGGAAGCTGTTAAAGGAATAGGTGATGTAATTGATCGACAGAGGAGGCCGCCCACACCTCGTTAGTTATTTGAAATTATTTTCTGTGCAACTGTAAGATATGCCCTCCTTTCAGCTCCCGAACGTCCACCACTGCCAGAAGCCCCGCCTGTTCCCCCACCCCCTGAGGAGGAGGAACCAGCTCCTGACGAGAAAGAAAACCCCATTGGTGTGAGTGTATAACACCATGAAGTAGCTACAGGGCGTGCTGTCATGTGATGGTCATGTGACGTGTATCCTGCAGTTTGCAGCCCATAAGCTGATAGAGGACACTAAGACTTGGGAGGAGAAGGAGAATGAGATGGTGGCTGCTGCCAAGAGGATGGCTCGCCTCATGATGCAAATGTCACAGTTTGCTCGGTGGGTGGGGGGGGGGCGTGTTCAACCTAATTGTTGTGAATTTTATATTAGTTGGGTGTGTATCCACCTGAGAATATGCATGTTGATGGATGTCCCTACTGGTGGGGGTACCTGGCTAGGGTTAGGGTTAGGGTCCCTACTGGTGGGTGTGTACGGTAGTATGTTATGCTAGGTGGGCGGGTCTTCCCTTACAGAGGTGAGGGCGGAGAACTCCACTCTAAGAAGGATTTAATCATGACCGCTCGACAGATAGCCAAGGAGAGTGAGGAGATAGTGAAGATGGCCAGATTAGTAGCCGACTCCTGCACAGATAAGAGACTGAAGAGGGTGAGGAGTAGTTTTACCAAGGAAACCATATGTATATACAATAATACACGTGTATTGATATCACAGGCAATCCTTCAAGTTATTGACAAGATCCCCACAATCTCAACTCAATTGAAGATTATCGCGACTGTCAAGGCCACACGCTCAGGAGATGGTGCTTGTGGCAATGGCCACTGGTATGTTTAAGGTCAAGTGGCTACTGTCTTTCTTTACCATCTAGATCCGGAGTCTGATCGTGAAGCCACAGAGATGCTTACCGACAACGCTCAAAATCTGATGAAAGCTGTTTCCGAAGTCCTCTACTCAACTGAGGCTGCCTCCATAAGAGTCCCCCCTGATAGTCCAGCGGGTAAACTTGGGCTGAGGTGGATCAAGAGACATCGTTAGTTGTTGCACTTTGTGAAATTAGAAATTTAGAACTTGAAACTGAATGTAGATTTTCTGTAGATATAGCGACTTTTTCGTGTCATCAATCTCTTATTGTTAATAAATGGGCGTGCACTGATCACGTGCTTACGAAAATGGCTACTTCATAGAGTCCGTACGTACATCGAAAGAAGAATATGGCACTTTGGGAGGATTTTGAGAAGCAAGAAGGTGGATTCTCGAGGTTTAATACGAACCCTTTCGACTATGAGCTAAATGATCACATAGAACAGGTAGGATCTTGTGACGAACTATTTACCGTCTACCAGAGCTAGCCTTAGAGCTCCTCTTCTGTGCTTTGCCCGTCACATTCGATGGAGCCCCATTCGACCGCATGTTGTAGTCTACCATGCCAAAGATGCGGTGACATTGGTGTCCACTCAGTCGCGGACAAGGTAACTGATATTGTCACGTTTACGTCTGTCCGCCCCTAAAGGTCTCCAAGTTGTCCAAAGTTCCAGAAGAACCGAAGGAGCCTTCCATGCTTGTGAAGAAATCGTTCAACTACAAGTGAGTGCTTGTGTGTGTGTGTGTGTGTGTGTTTATGAGAAATGGAGGGACTGTGTTTATGGCACAATGTGTACTTGTGTGCTGTCGTTTGTACAGTGCTCATTTAGGCTCACAGATCACGCACATGGTGGCTTCTGGGGACTGCCTGACTATTGTGGAGAATGACATGGAAATAAAAAGATTTAACATCAAAAGACAAATATTGACAGATAGTGAGTTATCCAGCTAGGCTATCCGGAGAAATGAGGTTTATTTACAGTCTGTAATGATGTTGTTGTTGGCCCCTCCTCTCCTCTTGCAGCGGTGGTCTTCCATGAGCCCATCCATGCCATATTCCAAGACCCTACTGGAGTTCACTTGCTGTTTTCCACTCGCAACACTCAAGAGACGCACTACCACCACACAGGGATGAGGAAGAGTCACGTGGTCGGGAAGAGCAAGGTGTGGGGTCTTGGGGGCTGGGGGCATTAACAGCCCAGGGGCTTTTATTAATCCTTACATGTTGTGTAGGGACATCTTATAGAGTCAGTTGGATGGAACAGTTACTTACAAACTGATACTACAACTGGTCCTATACTGCTGGGTACCAGTAAAGGTCAGTGTGTGAGAATGTGTGTGTGTGCATGTGCTACTAGCCCTTAAATGTTTTGCAGGTATACTCATTGAAACGGAAGTGGATTGTGCTGAAGATCAGAGCTTCTTGGAGAAACTCCGCCCGGTGCAGCACTTCAACCAGGTATTGCCCACTTAATAGTAGCCCACCTGATAGTAGCCCACCTGATAGTAGCCCACCTGATAGTAGCCCACCTGATAGTAGCCCACCTGATAGTAGCCCCACCTGATAGTAGCCCACCTGATAGTGGCCCCTCTCATGCAGCTGTTCCAACTCCACATGGATGTGGACCAGACGGGTAGAGAGCCCGAGCCAGTCACTGGACTGCATGTGGAGGCTTTCAAGGCTGACAACGATGTCAAGTATTGCATCATTGCAACCACACCCAGGTGAGGTCAGGTGGATGTCATGTGACGGAATCCTCGTAATCCACATACCTTTCTGTGTGTGTGCATTGCAGCCGATTGTACCAGTTCTCTGGAAGAAGCTCATCCTCAAGTTTATTGATGGAACCAGTCTTTCAACCGATCTTCAGTCCGTACAAGGGGAGGAGTGGTAGACTCCCCGAGCTCCAGGAGATCCCAGGTGGTGCAGAGGCGGGGGCCATAGCCCTCTGGCCTCAGTCCAAAGCTGACTCAATTCCCAAGCACTTTACATGGTTGACAGGTTAGGACGTCGGGTAGATCTCATTTCCGTTTCTAATTTGTATTGACTTCATTTTTTTCAGGCAATGGAGCCTACTTTTGTCAGTTTGAAATTTCTTCAACCTCTGCAAAATTTCTCACAAAAAGCAAATTAATTCCCTATTCCACTCCAAGGGGTGGAGTCATGCAGGTCCCCATGGGCGTGGCATTGACAGAGTTTCATCTGATCTTGCTCTATCGTGACAGGTACTGATGGATTTCACTTCTCAGGACATCAAATCACATATCCATTTCTAATTTTTAGGTTGGAACTGGTTTGCACACTAAACAATGAGGTGGTTTGTCAGGAGAGGATATCTGGTGAGAAGGTTAGTCCTATGTGTCACATGGCACTCAACCCCGTTTCCATGGAGATAGTTGTCTGTCGGGAGCAGTTGATATGGATTTACAACATAGTCAAAGAGCGACGGTTGGTCCAATTGAACATGAAGTACTACAAGTACAGACGTAATGGTGTGTTATTGGCACTCACAGTTATCTGTGGAAGATATATTTGGAGCAGGAACGATTTGATTTGGCCAAGCGTTACTGCGGAGACAGCACGGACCAGTTGAACCTGATTCGCCTGAAGGCAGCAGAGTCTGTCTTCAATGCACACAAGTACATCGATGCTGCTAGGATGTATGCCGAGTCTACTGCTCCCTTTGAAGAAGCTGCTCTGAAATTCCTAAACGCCAAACAGACAGAAGCCTTGAAGCTCTACTTGAACATTAAATTGGAGAATCTTTCGCCTGATGTAAGCGGAGTCACTGTCATATGATTATCACATGATTGTATTTAGTTGAGAGGACTAGTGTGTCTCTCTGTGTGTTTGTTTGTGTGTGTCAAGTGACTGTCATGTGACCATCCTCAGGACAAGACTCAGCAGACCATGCTGACGACATGGCTGGTTGAGATCTACCTCAATTCTCTTGGTATGTTGAAAGACGGGGACAAAATGGCTGAATTTGAAGAAACAAGGAAGGAGTTTAGAGAGTTCCTATCAACTGAGAAATTAAAGGTGTAGACTTGCCCAATTCTCTGTGATTGTCATGTGAACGTCATGTGATATTTACTTGTTTGTGTAGCCTTGTTTTGATGGCAACAAGGCAACTTTGTACGAGCTGATAACCAGTCATGGGTTCCCGGATGAAACAGTGCACCTAGCTATGTTGTTGAACGGTGAAGACACACCCTCAATGTAGTAATTTGGACAATCTACAGCACTCAATCCACCAATGTCACTACAGCACTCAATCCACCAATGTCACTACAGCACTCAATCCACCAATGTCACTACAGCACTCAATCCACCAATGTCACTACAGCACTCAATCCACCAATGTCACTAAGTACTTAATCCACTAATATCACTACAGCACTCAATCCACCAATCTTATTACATACACTCAATCATCTACCCCACCCCTCTACCAGCTACCAGCTAGTAGTGTGTGTACCTTAAGGTAGATTGGATTTCTTTAATATTTGATGTCTACTGTTTAGACTACAACCGAGTCGTCAGACATTACATTCAGACTGATGCCTATAAGAAAGCCTTGGATACTCTCAGAGGAATAAAGAGAGGAGTTAGCCAAATGTATTACGATTTCTCTCCAATCCTGATGAGACACGCCCCCAGGGAGACAGTGGATGCTTGGATGAGTCGTAGAACCAAGTTAGAACCAGTTAAGCTGATCCCAGCCCTGGTTCAGTATAACTTGTCGGAGGATGAGTTGAAGGTGGGTGTCATCGGGTGTCGTCAGCAATGGGTAGGTGTGGTCAGTGACTGTAGAGGTGTGTTGATTACAGGTTCACAACAGGGAAGCCATACGATATCTGGAATTTTGTGTTGAAAGTTTGAAAGTGGATGAGGTAGCCATTCACAACTTTTTGGTATCTCTTTACATCAACCAAAAGGAGATAGACAAGTTGATGATTTATCTGGAGAAGCAAGGAAAGGCAAGTGGTGGTACGCACGGTATAGAGTGATACACATGGTATAGAGTGATATATGCGGTATAGAGTGATACCCATGGTATAGAGTGATACACATGGTATAGAGTGATATATGCGGTATAGAGTGATACACATGGTATAGAGTGATATATGCAGTATAGAATTATACACATGGTATAGAGTGATATATGCGGTATAGAGTTATACACATGGTATAGAGTGATATATGCAGTATAGAATTATACACATGGTATAGAGTGATATATGCGGTATAGAGTTATACACATGGTATAGAGTGATACACATGGTATAGAGTGATGCACATGGTTATGTTCAATGTTTATGATTCAGACTCCATGCTATGATGTTGAGTATGCCCTGAGGCAGTGTGCCGAGCATGGGTTGGACAGTGCTTGTGTGCACGTGTACTGTGTCAAGGACCTCTATGAAGAGGCGCTCTCTTTGGCATTGAGAGTGGACCTGGATTTGGCCAAGAAAGTTGCAGAGATGCCCGATGATGGGTTCAACTTTGAAGCAGTGGACCACATTGAAGAGCTCAAGAGGAAGCTTTGGTTGAAAATAGCCAAGCATGTCGTGATCGAGAAGCAAGACATGCCTCAGTGGGTGTGGACTGTGCACGCCCCAGTGTGAAGTTGTCCACTCAAATTGCTATTCTCAACTTGTTCAGAGTGATGCTTATCTTGAAGGAATGTAGAGTGTTGAGATTGGAGGATATTTTACCATTTTTTCCAGATTTCACCCAAATAGAGACATTCAAGGTTACCTCCTCTCTCACTGTGTGTGTTTGGGTCTAACCCTTCCCATTTTGTCTTTTAGGAAGCCATATGTGCCTCACTTGATAACTACAGCAGTGAAATACAGAAACTCGAAGAGGATATGAAGGTGGGCGTGGTTTGTATGGGCGTGGCAATAATATCTTACTATATGCACCGTTTACCTGTAATGCTGCCTTCAGACAGCCACTGAATGTGCTAATGAACTCAGAGAAGACATGTACAACATAAGGACTAAGTAGGTAGCATCAGTGTTGACAGTGGAGTAGGTGTGAATGTGACTTCATCTCTTTCTTAGATGGAGTGAAGTACCAGCAGATATAAAGTGTCACCTCTGTACCTACCCACTACTGATTAGAGGGTTTTACCTTTTTTCTTGCCAACATTCTTTCCACATGGACTGCCTCACATCTCAGGTGAGCTTCTCTTCCAATCCAGTTTGTTCCATCCTGTGTGATCGCCTTGTGCTTGTTCCATTAGATCCTCCATTCGCTGGACGACCCAGAAAGGTGGGTGCTGTCCTGCAGCCACAGTGTTAGCTCATGAATGCACTTGGGGTTTCTTCTGTAGACAAGAGCTGGAAGGTGTCCTCAGTCAGTCTCAGAGACAGCAAGTGGAGGAAGGGTCAAGAAGCAAGGGGCAAGCAAAGGCCAAATCCATGATTGATGAGCTGGTGGCATACGACTGTCCCCTCTGTGGTCAACTGATGATAAAGTAAATGTGTGCTTGCAGGCGTCTGTGTGTGCTTGCAGGTGTCTGTGTGTGCTTGCAGGCGTCCATGTGTACTTGCAGGCGTCCGCATGTGCTTGCAGGTGTTCGTGTGTCATGCACACACTGTTGTTTTGAATGTCCTTAACTAAGGGTATAACCAGTTTACCAACTACTGTTTAGTGATATGGATTGGAACTATTATTATTGTTATCTGATTCCATGTAGGACTGTTGACAAGCCATTCTTCCATGCAGGAGAGCTAGACACTGAACTGGACAAGTGGCAATAATCACTATAACAACCAATTTTAATTTGAGTGATAATTATACATAGAATGATTAGTGAAAATTTGTATTTGCTTGGTGTGCACTAGGTACCAGTTTGAGTGCCTCAGACTAATACGTTGACCAATAACAGCCATTTCTGATAAGCTGTCAAGTGTGTCAGGCTAGCTTTGAGAGTTTGACCTGATCACGTTTAGCATCAGCAAACACAGTCAGAAATAACCTGATCATCAGGGTTATTATACAATACTCAATACAATGTGAAAGGTTATACAAAGTTTTCGTGTTCAATGGGTGCAGGTATATAGTGTAATTGGATGTGATCCAATGGAGTGTTTATTGTCAGTTTTGTGACATTGGCATTGTAACAATTATGAAGGTCGACCATAAGCTAGTTGATTTGATGAGAAAAGATGCTAGGCGAGACACCTAGATACTCATTGTATCAGTATGATAATGATAACAGTCTAGGAATAGTAATAAATAAAAAAGTCACCCACTCAGGGTCAAAGACACCTATATATGTAGAGCTTTACAGGGACTTTCCACAGATCATTCCACGAATGCAGAAGACACTATTCTAGCTGGGAGGTCAGCTGCGAGTCCCAAAGCTCCCCCCTACGGTTCTTTGTAGAGAGTATGCGACTGACCACCAGGAAGTGAGCTATTTTTTTTCGGAGAAAAAAACCGTCCTTTCGAGGATTCGAACCCGCGACCTGGAGCCTAGAGTCGTGTCACCTGACCACCCCGCCACCGTGACCTAACCCTAGAAATAATATAAATTCACTGTAGTAGTTACGCGTAGGAATGCATATTATATGATGTTGCAGTATTTTCTAAATTCGAATATACTCGAAGATGGTGGACTACGTAGCTCGTAGCTACGGCAAAGGAGCTTTGTGTGTTGTCTATGTTATGCCGGTGTGGTGTATCGTAGGGTGTTGTCTATGTTATGACGGTGTGGTGACCCCCCTTTCCCTCTGACACCAGCATGGCCGTCTTCTCAGGGAGTTTGAGCTCTGGTAGAAGGTTTGCAGTCCGTGTGGTGGGGTGGCTATGTAGAGTGCGTCCCAGCCCTATCGATGTTGGCATAAGTCCTGGTTGTGGATGGTTTTAAAGGATTGGTTGGCAAGTGAGGGTGCTTTGAGTATTGTATGTGTGGTTGTGTGTATATCATATATGTGTGTGTCTTTTGTATGTGTGTGTACATGTGTGTGTGTTTGTGTGCATGTGTGTCTGTCTGTGTGTGTGTGTGTGTGTGTGTGTGTGTGTGTGTGTGTGTGTGTGTGTTTTATGTATGTTTGTGTTTGTATCTGTCTCTGTATGTATTGTATGTGTGGTTGTGTGTATATCATATATGTGTGTGTCTTTTGTATGTGTGTGTACATGTGTGTGTTTTGTGTGCATGTGTGTCTGTGTGTGTGTGTGTGTGTGTGTGTGTGTGTGTGTGTGTGTGTGTGTGCGTGCGTGGTGACACATACTTCAACACGGATGGGATTTATTATTAGTTTTTTTATTCTTCCTGTTTGCATGTTCAATGGGTGCAGGTATACATTGTACTTGGATGTGATCCAATGGAGTGCTTACTGTCAGTTTATGTCTGATATAGTTTTGTGACATCGGCATTGTAACAAGGCCAACCACAAGCCAGTGATTTGGTGAGAAAGGATGCAAGGAGAGACACCTGGACCCTTTGGGTGACATTTTGATGAGGCTGACCTGATTGTTGGCAAAGTAAGCCATTGGCGAGGTAACATGATCAAATATTATTAACACTGTTCTGCTATACAGATATGTAGGTAGTCTATTGATGCTGTCAAGGATACTCCAGAGAAGATTTACAGAAGAAGAATGATTGGCAGTTGATGATAGACATGAAGAGACAGTTTCAAATTCTTTGATACTAATTAATATTATGTTTTTGTTATAGTAGTTCTATTTGAAGTACGAAATAAAGCAAGAATTCCAGGATTTTTAATAAAAAGGTCACCCACTCAGGGTCAAAGACACCTATATATGAAGAGCTTTACAGGGACTTTCCACAGAGACTGTGTACTTGGTCATTCCACGAATGCAGAAGACACTATTCTAGCTGGGAGGTCAGCTGCGAGTCCCAAAGCTCCCCCCTACGGTTCTTTGTAGAGAGTATTGCAACTGACCACCAGGAAGTGAGCTATTTTTTTTCGGAGAAAAAAACCGTCCTTTCGAGGATTCGAACCCGCGACCTGGAGCCTAGAGTCGTGTCACCTGACCACCCCGCCACCGTGACCTATCTATTTTATTAGTATTATCTGCGCTATTTAAAGTTGCCCTCAATGTTCAATTCGGAGAATAGGCCACCCCCAGGCACTCGAATCACTTGATCGTCTCTAATAGGTTTAGAAGAACCTTCGGTGAAGATTTAAAGCTCGTTGAAGTCTTCGCGCTCAAATTCTAGCCCAAATCCTAATTGTCGGCGTTTTGAAATCGGCCATTTTGTTCGCACAATAGAAATAATATAAATTCACTGTAGTAGTTACGCGTAGGAATGCATATTATATGATGTTGCAGTAAATCCTAAATTCGAATATACTCGAAGATGGTGGAGCTACGTAGCTCGTAGCTACGGCAAAGGAGCTTTGTGTGTTGTCTATGTTATGCCGGTGTGGTGAGTCGTAGGGTGTTGTCTATGTTATGACGGTGTGGTGACCCCCCTTTCCCTCTGACACCAGCATGGCCGTCTTCTCAGGGAGTTTGAGCTCTGGTAGAAGGTTTGCAGTCCGTGTGGTGGGGTGGCTATGTAGAGTGCGTCCCAGCCCTATCGATGTTGGCATAAGTCCTGGTTGTGGATGGTTTTAAAGGATTGGTTGGCAAGTGAGGGTGCTTTGAGTATCCAGGCGTTTTCTGGCTGAAATTTATGGATGCCTTTTCATATCCTGTAGTACTCCTTTAGTGAGGTTAAAGGGTGTGAGCGAAGAGACATCATGTAATATTCTTGTTAAGGCGGAGCAGCTAAACCCTGGTGGTTCCGTTAAGGACAGGGCCGCTCTGTACCTCATCAAGGACGCCGAAGAAAGAGGTCAGAAACATTGACCGAAGTTTGAACCATGCAGTATTATTGTTCCAAAATTAATTGGATAGGTTTGGTGAGGCCCGGTGGGACCATGGTGGAAGGGACAGCAGGCAATACAGGTCTGGTTTGTTATGCGTTCGTTTTCTTGTATTGTCGACGCTAGGGTTGTTGTTACATATCTCAAACCGATCTTCTGCTGTGCATAGGAATTAATTGGTTTGGCACATCTATGCAATGCTATTGGCTATCAATGTGTGATTTGTATGCCAGACACGCAATCCCAGGTTCGTCAACATCACAGGGTTATGACTCCTTTGTGGCTGAGTGCATTGTTTAATGTATACAGGAAAAAATAGATGCTCTACGTGTCCTAGGAGCAGACGTTAGACCAGTACCAGCTGTCCCTTATGATAACCCAGACAACTACAACCACATAGTTAGTGAATTTGTTAATATGAGTAGTATAATCTCTGAATATGATGTCTTGATGTCAAAGTATACTACTCTATGCAGGCCAAAAGATTTGCAAGTTCTCTTTCAAATGCATTTTGGACCAAATAGTTTGACAATACAGCTAACAGACTAGCTCATTATGAGACTACAGGCCCTGAAATTTGGAAGCAAACAAGTATGCATGTGTGTATAATGGTGTGGGCATATGTATGTGATCGTGATATTGCCATCAATTGTAGATGGCAGAGTTGATGCTGTTACTTTTTGAACAGGAACGGGAGGAACACTTGCTGGTTTGTACTTCACATATCTACAAAGGAATTCCATATATCAAGTATCCATTGGTAGGTGTTGGTCTGTTCCTGAAAGAGAAGAATCCCCTAGTGCAAGTTGTCCTTGCTGATCCTCAGGTGAACATGACTGTGTTGTTGTGGTGTTTATGTGTGTGTGTGTGTGTGTGTGTGTGTGTGTGTGTGTGTGTGTGTGTGTGTGTGTGAATGTGTGTCTGTGTGTGTGTGTGTGTGAATGTGTGTGTGTGTGTGTGTTTGTGCGTGTGTGTGTTTGTGTGAATGTGTAAGTGATGCATTATTTCAGGGAAGTGTACTCTACAACTACTTTTCTCATGGTAAACTGGAAAGAACAGAAGGATCCTCAATTACTGAAGGCACTGGTCAGGGAAGAGTGACTAACAATGTATCTGGTGCTCCTATAGATTCTGCTGTTATGATATCTGATGAAGAGGCTGTAACAATGGTGTGTGGCAAAATATTAATTGATTTGTTTATTTGTAAAGTCATGTAGTTGTCACTTTTTAGACATTTAGAATTCTCCATGAAGAAGGTTTCTTTGTGGGAGCATCATCCGGACTGAACGTTGCTGCTGCTGTTAAGGTTTCCTTTATGGTCTACACCTTGCTAGTATCATGGTAACACACACCCATAATTTATAGGTTGCAAGAACATTGGGGCCTGGCAAGACCATTGTCACTTGCTTGTGTGATTCAGGACAGGTCAGCAGTGTCCACTGAAGTAATCGCATTGTTGTGAACATATTTTTAACTCTCCAGAGGTACTTCTCCAAACTGTTTAGTAGGACAGTATTGAAGGACCGAGGTGAGAGGGTCACTAGGTGCATACCTGTAGCTGGTATGTAAAATGTGAATGCTCTGCTCTTGCCTTCCTGCAGGTCTTCTCCAAACACTTCCAGAGAAATATCACAGTTGACAAATTGTTTCACTGGAATTACGCCGAACCAGCTGACAATAGACCAAAGTCTCTATCAGCTGGGAGACCGAAGTCCGATTTTGATGGCAACCAGTGATTACCTCCCAGTCATCCAAATCCTCAAAAAATGGGAACCACAGACAGCTGTTTCGCTCTTATTTGAGCTCCTCAGTGTGGTACACCCTGTACATCATTTGGATGACTGTCCTCATCCTATCATTCCGACACACAAGTGAATACTTGTGGTCTTCATGATAAGAGAGGACGAGGGAGGCTTACAGTCAAGGCGTGACTGTGCGCTACCATCAGAGCGCACAGTCACGCCTTGACTGTAAGCCATCAAAATCGGACTTCAGTCTCCCAGCTGATAGAGACTTTGGTCTATTGTCAGCTGGTTCGGTGTAATTCCAGTGAAACAATTTGTCAACCTTAGGCCTTGCACAGGCTTATTATGCAACAAACCTACCCTACCAATATCACAGTTCTTTGCATTGACAGTAATAAGAATTAAGAACTTTTGAATTTACCATTCTACTTATTAATAAAATGCAAAAAGTTGATTCAGTCATATTATTCCACAGTTGAAATTCTTGCAAACATACGTAAGTGTTCCAAACTGATAAAGGTGACTGACATACTTTCATTTTGAAACCTTTTGGCTTTGTAAAAATTAATATCAATTTAACTACATGTGGGACAATCAGCATCTTGATTTTAATGCCTTAACATCAATACAGGACCCATCCCTTTTACACATTCACAGGAAATACCCATTCCCTCTGTTCTAATCGACTGTCACTTAGGTTAAGTTGGGTATACTTATTTAGGCCATAGATACTCGTTATTGACAATTAAAATAAACGCATAATTACATAATAAATATTAGTTAAAATGGTAGTACGTGGGTGTAGCAATAGCTTTCACTCTTTCCAACCTTATGTTGTCCATAATTTGTTCAAGTATCAAAATACTGTATTATAATGATCACATTAATGAAATGAAGAAATTGTCGGATTTGTAATTAATAAAAAAGTCACCCACTCAGGGTCAAAGACACCTATATATGGAGAGCTTTACAGGGACTTTCCACAGAGACTGTGTACTTGCGTCATTCCACGAATGCAGAAGACACTATTCTAGCTGGGAGGTCAGCCGCGAGTCCCAAAGCTCCCCCCTACGGTTCTTTGTAGAGAGTATTGCAACTGACCACCAGGAAGTGAGCTATTTTTTTTCGGAGAAAAAAACCGTCCTTTCGAGGATTCGAACCCGCGACCTGGAGCCTAGAGTCGTGTCACCTGACCACCCCGCCACCGTGACCTATCTATTTTATTATTATTATCTGCGCTATTTAAAGTTACCCTCAATGTTCAATTCGGAGAATAGGCCACCCCCAGGCACTCGAATCACTTGATCGTCTCTAATAGGTTTAGAAGAACCTTCGGTGAAGATTTAAAGTTCGTTGAAGTCTTTGCGCTCAAATTCTAGCCCAAAACCTAATTGTCGGCGTTTTGAAATCGGCCATTTTGTTCGCACAATAGAAATAATATAAATTCACTGTAGTAGTTACGCGTAGGAATGCATATTATATGATGTTGCAGTATTTCCTAAATTCGAATATACTCGAAGATGGTGGACTACGTAGCTCGTAGCTACGGCGAGGGAGCTTTACAAAGTCTTCAGTTTTTAATACTATAAAACCCAAGGGTATGTAAAGTTTTCCTACATTCCAGACTGTATGTGTATTATTGCTTTCCTGTGATAGAAACTTCGTCGGAGAATGCGCGAACACTGTAAGGGACATAGCAGTATTCCTCTGCAAAGAGAAGATATTACCAAATTGCATCTTCGAGGTGTGTTTGTGTAGGGTATGGGTTGAGGTATATTAACTGATAGAATATGTTCATTTGCTTTGTGTTCAGTTTTGAAGTAGTGAAGATCATTCATGACAAGATACTGGACATGACTGGTAGTAACCAGTGAGTACATCATTGTGATCCACTGTGATTATCATACTCAAGTATTACATCTGCTCTCAGAGTACCACTTGTTCTGGTGGGAAACAAGACAGACCTCCACATGCAAAATTAATAGTTCTGTGTAGCACTGCAAACACACACATCAAAATAGAACTATTGCCAGTACCTGTTTTACAATAATCTATTATCACAATGTCAACACAATAAGTATATTATGTATACCAAATCTAGCACACTGCATTATGCTACGATGGGTCAGGTATTTAGGTACGTATCTCGTTGACCGGCACATGCCATTTTGTATTTCCCACCGGTGACATAGGTGTCAGTGACCCCCCTTTCCCTCTGACACCAGCATGGCCGTCTTCTCAGGAAGTTTGAGGAATTCGAATGCACAGACACACTCCTTGACCTAGTACAGTCATTCTGATAACAAAAAAGATGCATTTTGATGTCGACCAAAATTTCCCCCCAGTGCCACATATAAAAGAATGTATATACTTTGTATGTACATTCATATATGCGTGTAATACGCCTTGTGGTGATCACCTAAGCAATTTGAGATTTCTTTTCTGTTCACCAAGGGCTACCCAGTGTCCATACCAAACTCACCAACACAATTTCGTATGCATTCTGATTGTCCTGAGTGCGTTATAAGCCTCGTGGTGACAAGCCCAAAAATGTCAATTTTTTGAGTTGTCACCACGGCCTCTCCTGTGTGCACGTGATGCATCATAGCTCAAATCCAAATGCACAGACACACTCCTGGACCTGGTAGCTACCTTCTGATAGCAAAAAGTTGCATTTTGATGTGGACCAAAATTTCCCCCTATTGCCAATGTACATACTTTGAATGTAGATTCATATATGTGTGTAATACGCCTTGTGGTGATCACCTAAGCAATTTGAGATTTCTTTTCTGTTCACCAAGGGCTACCCAGTGTCCATACCAAACTCTCCAACACAATTTCGTAAGCATTCTGATTGTCCTGAGTGCGTTATAAGCCTCGTGGTGACAAGCCAAAAAATGTCAATTTTTTGAGTTGTCACCACGGCCTCTCCTGTGTGCACGTGATGCATCTTAGCTCAAATCCGATTGCACAGACACACTCCTGGACCTAGTAGCTACCTTCTGATAGCATAAAGGATGCATTTTGATGTCGACCAAAATTTCCCCCCAGTGCCACATATAATAGAATGTATATACTTTGTATGTACATTCATATATGCGTGTAATACGCCTTGTGGTGATCACCTAAGCAATTTGAGATTTCTTTTCTGTTCACCAAGGGCTACCCAGTGTCCATACCAAACTCTCCAACACAATTTCGTATGCATTCTGATTGTCCTGAGTGCGTTATAAGCCTCGTGGTGACAAGCCAAAAAATGTCAATTTTTTGAGTTGTCACCACGGCCTCTCCTGTGTGCACGTGATGCATCATAGCTGAAATCCAAATGCACAGACACACTCCTGGACCTAGTAGCTACCTTCTGATAGCAAAAAGGATGCATTTTGATGTCGACCAAAATTTCCCCCCAGTGCCACATATAATAGAATGTATATACTTTGTATGTACATTCATATATGCGTGTAATACGCCTTGTGGTGATCACCTAAGCAATATGAGATTTCTTTTCTGTTCACCAAGGGCTACCCAGTGTCCATACCAAATTCTCCAACACAATTTCGGAAACATTCTGATTGTCCTGAGTGCGTTATAAGCCTCGTGGTGACAAGCCCAAAAAATGTCAATTTTTTGAGTTGTCACCACGGCCTCTCCTGTGTGCACGTGATGCATCTTAGCTCAAATCCAATTGCACAGACACACTCCTGGACCTAGTAGCTACCTTCTGATAGCAAAAAGGATGCATTTTGATGTCGACCAAAATTTCCCCCCAGTGCCACATATAATAGAATGTATATACTTTGTATGTACATTCATATATGCGTGTAATACGCCTTGTGGTGATCACCTAAGCAATATGAGATTTCTTTTCTGTTCACCAAGGGCTACCCAGTGTCCATACCAAACTCTCCAACACAATTTCGTATGCATTCTGATTGTTCTGAGTGCGTTATAAGCCTCGTGGTGACAAGCCCAAAAAATGTCAATTTTTTGAGTTGTCACCACGGCCTCTCCTGTGTGCACGTGATGCATCTTAGCTCAAATCCAATTGCACAGACACACTCCTGGACCTAGTAGCTACCTTCTGATAGCAAAAAGGTGCATTTTGATGTCGACCAAAATTTCCCCCCAGTGCCACATATAATAGAATGTATATACTTTGTATGTACATTCATATATGCGTGTAATACGCCTTGTGGTGATCACCTAAGCAATTTGAGATTTCTTTGTTGGTCACCAATAGCTACCTAGTGTCCATGCCTAACTCACCAACACAATTTGGTAAGCATTCTGATTGTCCTGAGTGCGCTATAAGCCTCGTGGTGACAAGCCCAAAAAATGTCAATTTTTGGTCTTGTCACCACGGCCTCTCCTGTGTTCCCGTGATGCATCATAGCTCAAATCCAAATACACAGACACACTCCTGGACCTGGTAGCTACCTTCTGATAGCAAAAAGGATCATTTTGATGTCGACCAAAATTTCCCCCTATTGCCAATGTACATACTTTGTATGTAGATTCATATATAAGTGTATTACGCCTTGGGTGATCACCTAAGCAATTTGAGATTTCTTATCTGGTCACCAAGGGCTACCTAGTGTCCATGCCTAACTCACCAACACAATTTCGTAAGCATTCTGATATTGTCCTGAGTGCGCTATAAGCCTCGTGGTGACAAGCCCAAAAAATGTCAATTTTTGGTCTTGTCACCACGGCCTCTCCTGTGTGCACGTGATGCATCATAGCTGAAATCCAAATGCACAGACACACTCCTTGACCTGGTAGCTACCTTCTGATAGCAAAAAGGATGCATTTTGATGTCGACCAAAATTTCCCCCCAGTGCCACATATAATAGAATGTATATACTTTGTATGTACATTCATATATGCGTGTAATACGCCTTGTGGTGATCACCTAAGCAATTTGAGATTTCTTTTCTGGTCACCAAGGGCTACCTAGTGTCCATGCCTAACTCACCAACACAATTTCGCAAGCATTCTGATTGTCCTGAGTGCGCTATAAGCCTCGTGGTGACAAGCCCAAAAAATGTCAATTTTTGGTCTTGTCACCACGGCCTCTCCTGTGTGCACGTGATGCATCATAGCTGAAATCCAAATGCACAGACACACTCCTGGACCTGGTAGCTACCTTCTGATAGCAAAAAGTTGCATTTTGATGTCGACCAAAATTTCCCCCTATTGCCAATGTATATACTTTGTATGTAGATTCATATATGCGTGTATTCCGCCTTGGGTGATCACCTAAGCAATTTGAGATTTCTTTACTGGTCACCAAGGGCTACCTAGTGTCCATGCCTAACTCACCAACACAATTTCGCAAGCATTCTGATTGTCCTGAGTGCACTATAAGCCTCGTGGTGACAAGCCCAAAAAATGTCAATTTTTGGTCTTGTCACCACGGCCTCTCCTGTGTGCACGTGATGCATCATAGCTGAAATCCAAATGCACAGACACACTCCTGGACCTGGTAGCTACCTTCTGATAGCAAAAAGTTGCCTTTTGATGTCGACCAAAATTTCCCCCCAGTGCCAATGTATATACTTTGTATGTAGATTCATATATAGGTGTATTACGCCTTGGGTGATCACCTAAACAATTTGAGATTTCTTTGCTGGTCACCAAGGGCTACCTAGTGTCCATGCCTAACTCACCAACACAATTTCGCAAGCATTCTGATTGTCCTGAGTGCGCTATAAGCCTCGTGGTGACAAGCCCAAAAAATGTCAATTTTTGGTCTTGTCACCACGGCCTCTCCTGTGTGCACGTGATGCATCATAGCTGAAATCCAAATGCACAGACACTCTCCTGGACCTAGTAGCTACCTTCTGATAGCAAAAAGTTGCCTTTTGATGTCGACCAAAATTTCCCCCCAGTGCCAATGTATATACTTTGTATGTAGATTCATATATAGGTGTATTACGCCTTGGGTGATCACCTAAACAATTTGAGATTTCTTTTCTGGTCACCAAGGGCTACCTAGTGTCCATGCCTAACTCACCAACACAATTTCGCAAGCATTCTGATTGTCCTGAGTGCGCTATAAGCCTCGTGGTGACAAGCCCAAAAAATGTCAATTTTTGGTCTTGTCACCACGGCCTCTCCTGTGTGCACGTGATGCATCATAGCTGAAATCCAAATGCACAGACACTCTCCTGGACCTAGTAGCTACCTTCTGATAGCAAAAAGTTGCCTTTTGATGTCGACCAAAATTTCCCCCCAGTGCCAATGTATATACTTTGTATGTAGATTCATATATAAGTGTATTACGCCTTGGGTGATCACCTAAGCAATTTGAGATTTCTTTTCTGGTCACCAAGGGCTACCTAGTGTCCATGCCTAACTCACCAACACAATTTCGTAAGCATTCTGATATTGTCCTGAGTGCGCTATAAGCCTCGTGGTGACAAGCCCAAAAAATGTCAATTTTTGGTCTTGTCACCACGGCCTCTCCTGTGTGCACGTGATGCATCATAGCTGAAATCCAAATGCACAGACACACTCCTTGACCTGGTAGCTACCTTCTGATAGCAAAAAGGATGCATTTTGATGTCGACCAAAATTTCCCCCCAGTGCCACATATAATAGAATGTATATACTTTGTATGTACATTCATATATGCGTGTAATACGCCTTGTGGTGATCACCTAAGCAATTTGAGATTTCTTTTCTGGTCACCAAGGGCTACCTAGTGTCCATGCCTAACTCACCAACACAATTTCGCAAGCATTCTGATTGTCCTGAGTGCGCTATAACCCTCGTGGTGACAAGCCCAAAAAATGTCAATTTTTGGTCTTGTCACCACGGCCTCTCCTGTGTGCACGTGATGCATCATAGCTGAAATCCAAATGCACAGACACACTCCTGGACCTGGTAGCTACCTTCTGATAGCAAAAAGTTGCCTTTTGATGTCGACCAAAATTTCCCCCTATTGCCAATGTATATACTTTGTATGTAGATTCATATATAGGTGTATTACGCCTTGGGTGATCACCTAAACAATTTGAGATTTCTTTGCTGGTCACCAAGGGCTACCTAGTGTCCATGCCTAACTCACCAACACAATTTCGCAAGCATTCTGATTGTCCTGAGTGCGCTATAAGCCTCGTGGTGACAAGCCCAAAAAATGTCAATTTTTGGTCTTGTCACCACGGCCTCTCCTGTGTGCACGTGATGCATCATAGCTGAAATCCAAATGCACAGACACTCTCCTGGACCTAGTAGCTACCTTCTGATAGCAAAAAGTTGCCTTTTGATGTCGACCAAAATTTCCCCCCAGTGCCAATGTATATACTTTGTATGTAGATTCATATATAAGTGTATTACGCCTTGGGTGATCACCTAAACAATTTGAGATTTCTTTTCTGGTCACCAAGGGCTACCTAGTGTCCATGCCTAACCCACCAACACAATTTCGCAAGCATTCTGATTGTCCTGAGTGCGCTATAAGCCTCGTGGTGACAAGCCCAAAAAATGTCAATTTTTGGTCTTGTCACCACGGCCTCTCCTGTGTGCACGTGATGCATCATAGCTGAAATCCAAATGCACAGACACACTCCTGGACCTGGTAGCTACCTTCTGATAGCAAAAAGGATGCATTTTGATGTCGACCAAAATTTCCCCCCAGTGCCAATGTATATACTTTGTATGTAGATTCATATATAAGTGTATTACGCCTTGGGTGATCACCTAAGCAATTTGAGATTTCTTTTCTGGTCACCAAGGGCTTCCTAGTGTCCATGCCTAACTCACCAACACAATTTCGCAAGCATTCTGATTGTCCTGAGTGCGCTATAAGCCTCGTGGTGACAAGCCCAAAAAATGTCAATTTTTGGTCTTGTCACCACGGCCTCTCCTGTGTGCACATGATGCATCATAGCTGAAATCCAAATGTACAGACACACTCCTGGACCTGGTAGCTACCTTCTGATAGCAAAAAGTTGCATTTTGATGTCGACCAAAATTTCCCCCCAGTGCCACATATAATAGAATGTATATACTTTGTATGTAGATTCATATATGCGTGTAATACGCCTTGTGGTGATCACCTAAGCAATTTGAGATTTCTTTTCTGGTCACCAAGGGCTACCTAGTGTCCATGCCTAACTCACCAACACAATTTCGCAAGCATTCTGATTGTCCTGAGTGCGCTATAAGCCTCGTGGTGACAAGCCCAAAAAATGTCAATTTTTGGTCTTGTCACCACGGCCTCTCCTGTGTGCACGTGATGCATCATAGCTGAAATCCAAATGCACAGACACACTCCTGGACCTGGTAGCTACCTTCTGATAGCAAAAAGGATGCATTTTGATGTCGACCAAAATTTCCCCCCCAGTGCCACATATAATAGAATGTATATACTTTGTATGTACATTCATATATGCGTGTAATACGCCTTGTGGTGATCACCTAAGCAATTTGAGATTTCTTTTCTGGTCACCAAGGGCTACCTAGTGTCCATGCCTAACTCACCAACACAATTTCGCAAGCATTCTGATTGTCCTGAGTGCGCTATAACCCTCGTGGTGACAAGCCCAAAAAATGTCAATTTTTGGTCTT
Source organism: Chondrilla cf. caribensis (assembly GCA_964020155.1). NCBI lineage: Eukaryota > Metazoa > Porifera > Demospongiae > Chondrillida > Chondrillidae > Chondrilla > Chondrilla cf. caribensis. The sequence continues at coordinate 27,930 of OZ026550.1, read as the reverse complement.
GTCACCACGGCCTCTCCTGTGTGCACGTGATGCATCATAGCTGAAATCCAAATGCACAGACACACTCCTGGACCTAGTAGCTACCTTCTGATAGCAAAAAGTTGCCTTTTGATGTCGACCAAAATTTCCCCCCAGTGCCACATATAATAGAATGTATATACTTTGTATGTAGATTCATATATGCGTGTATTACGCCTTGGGTGATCACCTAAACAATTTGAGATTTCTTTTCTGGTCACCAAGGGCTACCTAGTGTCCATGCCTAACTCACCAACACAATTTCGCAAGCATTCTGATTGTCCTGAGTGCGCTATAACCCTCGTGGTGACAAGCCCAAAAAATGTCAATTTTTGGTCTTGTCACCACGGCCTCTCCTGTGTACACGTGATGCATCATAGCTGAAATCCAAATGCACAGACACACTCCTGGACCTGGTAGCTACCTTCTGATAGCAAAAAGGATGCATTTTGATGTCGACCAAAATTTCCCCCCAGTGCCACATATAATAGAATGTATATACTTTGTATGTACATTCATATATGCGTGTAATACGCCTTGTGGTGATCACCTAAGCAATTTGAGATTTCTTTTCTGGTCACCAAGGGCTACCTAGTGTCCATGCCTAACTCACCAACACAATTTCGCAAGCATTCTGATTGTCCTGAGTGCGCTATAACCCTCGTGGTGACAAGCCCAAAAAATGTCAATTTTTGGTCTTGTCACCACGGCCTCTCCTGTGTGCACGTGATGCATCATAGCTGAAATCCAAATGCACAGACACACTCCTGGACCTGGTAGCTACCTTCTGATAGCAAAAAGGATGCCTTTTGATGTCGACCAAAATTTCCCCCCAGTGCCACATATAATAGAATGTATATACTTTGTATGTACATTCATATATGCGTGTAATACGCCTTGTGGTGATCACCTAAGCAATTTGAGATTTCTTTTCTGGTCACCAAGGGCTACCTAGTGTCCATGCCTAACTCACCAACACAATTTCGCAAGCATTCTGATTGTCCTGAGTGCACTATAAGCCTCGTGGTGACAAGCCCAAAAAATGTCAATTTTTGGTCTTGTCACCACGGCCTCTCCTGTGTGCACGTGATGCATCATAGCTGAAATCCAAATGCACAGACACACTCCTGGACCTAGTAGCTACCTTCTGATAGCAAAAAGGATGCATTTTGATGTCGACCAAAATTTCCCCCCCAGTGCCACATATAATAGAATGTATATACTTTGTATGTACATTCATATATGCGTGTAATACGCCTTGTGGTGATCACCTAAGCAATTTGAGATTTCTTTTCTGGTCACCAAGGGCTACCTAGTGTCCATGCCTAACTCACCAACACAATTTCGCAAGCATTCTGATTGTCCTGAGTGCGCTATAAGCCTCGTGGTGACAAGCCCAAAAAATGTCAATTTTTGGTCTTGTCACCACGGCCTCTCCTGTGTGCACGTGATGCATCATAGCTGAAATCCAAATGCACAGACACACTCCTGGACCTGGTAGCTACCTTCTGATAACAAGAAGGGTGCATTTTGATGTCGACCAAAATTTCCCCCTATTGCCAATGTATATACTTTGTATGTAGATTCATATATGCGTGTATTACGCCTTGGGTGATCACCTAAGCAATTTAAGATTTCTTTGCTGGTCACCAAGGGCTACCTAGTGTCCATGCCTAACTCACCAACACAATTTCGCAAGCATTCTGATTGTCCTGAGTGCGCAATAAGCCTCGTGGTGACAAGCCCAAAAAATGTCAATTTTTGGTCTTGTCACCACGGCCTCTCCTGTGTACACGTGATGCATCATAGCTGAAATCCAAATGCACAGACACTCTCCTGGACCTAGTGGCTACCTTCTGATAGCATAAAGGATGCATTTTGATGTCGACCAAAATTTCCCCCCAGTGCCACATATAATAGAATGTATATACTTTGTATGTACATTCATATATGCGTGTAATACGCCTTGTGGTGATCACCTAAGCAATTTGAGATTTCTTTTCTGGTCACCAAGGGCTACCTAGTGTCCATGCCTAACTCACCAACACAATTTCGCAAGCATTCTGATTGTCCTGAGTGCGCTATAAGCTTCGTGGTGACAAGCCTAAAAAATGTCAATTTTTGGTCTTGTCACCACGGCCTCTCCTGTGTGCACGTGATGCATCATAGCTGAAATCCAAATGCACAGACACACTCCTGGACCTGGTAGCTACCTTCTGATAGCAAAAAGGATGCATTTTGATGTCGACCAAAATTTCCCCCTATTGCCAATGTATATACTTTGTATGTAGATTCATATATGCGTGTATTCCGCCTTGGGTGATCACCTAAGCAATTTGAGATTTCTTTTCTGGTCACCAAGGGCTACCTAGTGTCCATGCCTAACTCACCAACACAATTTCGCAAGCATTCTGATTGTCCTGAGTGCGCTATAAGCCTCGTGGTGACAAGCCCAAAAAATGTCAATTTTTGGTCTTGTCACCACGGCCTCTCCTGTGTGCACGTGATGCATCATAGCTGAAATCCAAATGCACAGACACTCTCCTGGACCTAGTAGCTACCTTCTGATAGCATAAAGGATGCATTTTGATGTCGACCAAAATTTCCCCCCAGTGCCACATATAATAGAATGTATATACTTTGTATGTACATTCATATATGCGTGTAATACGCCTTGTGGTGATCACCTAAGCAATTTGAGATTTCTTTTCTGGTCACCAAGGGCTACCTAGTGTCCATGCCTAACTCACCAACACAATTTCGCAAGCATTCTGATTGTCCTGAGTGCGCTATAAGCTTCGTGGTGACAAGCCTAAAAAATGTCAATTTTTGGTCTTGTCACCACGGCCTCTCCTGTGTCCACGTGATGCATCATAGCTGAAATCCAAATGCACAGACACACTCCTGGACCTGGTAGCTACCTTCTGATAGCAAAAAGGATGCATTTTGATGTCGACCAAAATTTCCCCTCAGTGCCACATATAATAGAATGTATATACTTTGTATGTAGATTCATATATGCGTGTAATACGCCTTGTGGTGATCACCTAAGCAATTTGAGATTTCTTTTCTGGTCACCAAGGGCTACCTAGTGTCCATGCCTAACTCACCAACACAATTTCGCAAGCATTCTGATTGTCCTGAGTGCGCTATAAGCCTCGTGGTGACAAGCCCAAAAAATGTCAATTTTTGGTCTTGTCACCACGGCCTCTCCTGTGTGCACGTGATGCATCATAGCTGAAATCCAAATGCACAGACACACTCCTGGACCTGGTAGCTACCTTCTGATAGCAAAAAGGATGCATTTTGATGTCGACCAAAATTTCCCCCCAGTGCCACATATAATAGAATGTATATACTTTGTATGTAGATTCATATATAGGTGTATTACGCCTTGGGTGATCACCTAAACAATTTGAGATTTCTTTTCTGGTCACCAAGGGCTACCTAGTGTCCATGCCTAACTCACCAACACAATTTCGCAAGCATTCTGATTGTCCTGAGTGCGCTATAAGCCTCGTGGTGACAAGCCCAAAAAATGTCAATTTTTGGTCTTGTCACCACGGCCTCTCCTGTGTGCACATGATGCATCATAGCTGAAATCCAAATGCACAGACACACTCCTGGACCTGGTAGCTACCTTCTGATAGCAAAAAGGATGCATTTTGATGTCGACCAAAATTTCCCCCCAGTGCCAATGTATATACTTTGTATGTAGATTCATATATGCATGTATTACGCCTTGGGTGATCACCTAAACAATTTAAGATTTCTTTTCTGGTCACCAAGGGCTACCTAGTGTCCATGCCTAACTCACCAACACAATTTTGCAAGCATTCTGATTGTCCTGATTGCGCTATAAGCCTCATGGTGACAAGCCCAAAAAATGTCAATTTTTGGTCTTGTCACCACGGCCTCTCCTGTGTGCACGTGATGCATCATAGCTGAAATCCAAATGCACAGACACACTCCTTGACCTGGTAGCTACCTTCTGATAGCATAAAGGATGCATTTTGATGTCGACCAAAATTTCCCCCCAGTGCCACATATAATAGAATGTATATACTTTGTATGTACATTCATATATGCGTGTAATACGCCTTGTGGTGATCACCTAAGCAATTTGAGATTTCTTTTCTGGTCACTAAGGGCTACCTAGTGTCCATGCCTAACTCACTAACACAATTTCGCAAGCATTCTGATTGTCCTGAGTGCGCTATAAGCCTCGTGGTGACAAGCCCAAAAAATGTCAATTTTTGGTCTTGTCACCACGGCCTCTCCTGTGTGCACGTGATGCATCATAGCTGAAATGCAAATGCACAGACACACTCCTGGACCTGGTAGCTACCTTCTGATAGCAAAAAGGATGCATTTTGATGTCGACCAAAATTTCCCCCCAGTGCCACATATAATAGAATGTATATACTTTGTATGTAGATTCATATATAGGTGTATTACGCCTTGGGTGATCACCTAAACAATTTGAGATTTCTTTTCTGGTCACCAAGGGCTACCTAGTGTCCATGCCTAACTCACCAACACAATTTCGCAAGCATTCTGATTGTCCTGAGTGCGCTATAAGCCTCGTGGTGACAAGCCCAAAAAATGTCAATTTTTGGTCTTGTCACCACGGCCTCTCCTGTGTGCACATGATGCATCATAGCTGAAATCCAAATGCACAGACACACTCCTGGACCTGGTAGCTACCTTCTGATAGCAAAAAGGATGCATTTTGATGTCGACCAAAATTTCCCCCCAGTGCCACATATAATAGAATGTATATACTTTGTATGTAGATTCATATATGCGTGTAATACGCCTTGTGGTGATCACCTAAGCAATTTGAGATTTCTTTTCTGGTCACCAAGGGCTACCTAGTGTCCATGCCTAACTCACCAACACAATTTCGCAAGCATTCTGATCGTCCTGAGTGCGCTATGAGCCTCGTGGTGACAAGCCCAAAAAATGTCAATTTTTGGTCTTGTCACCACGGCCTCTCCTGTGTGCACGTGATGCATCATAGCTGAAATCCAAATGCACAGACACACTCCTGGACCTAGTAGCTACCTTCTGATAGCAAAAAGGATGCATTTTGATGTCGACCAAAATTTCCCCCCCAGTGCCACATATAATAGAATGTATATACTTTGTATGTAGATTCATATATGCGTGTAATACGCCTTGTGGTGATCACCTAAGCAATTTGAGATTTCTTTTCTGGTCACCAAGGGCTACCTAGTGTCCATGCCTAACTCACCAACACAATTTCGCAAGCATTCTGATTGTCCTGAGTGCGCTATAACCCTCGTGGTGACAAGCCCAAAAAATGTCAATTTTTGGTCTTGTCACCACGGCCTCTCGTGTGTGCACGTGATGCATCATAGCTCAAATCCCAATGCACAAACACACTCCTGGACCTGGTAGCTACCTTCTGATAGCAAAAAGGATGCATTTTGATGTCGACCAAAATTCCCCCCTATTGCCAATGTATATACTTTGTATGTAGATTCATATATAAGTGTATTCTGCCTTGGGTGATCACCTAAGCAATTTGAGATTTCTTTTCTGGTCACCAAGGGCTACCTAGTGTCCATGCCTAACTCACCAACACAATTTCGCAAGCATTCTGATTGTCCTGAGTGCGCTATAAGCCTCGTGGTGACAAGCCCAAAAAATGTCAATTTTTGGTCTTGTCACCACGGCCTCTCCTGTGTGCACGTGATGCATCATAGCTGAAATCCAAATGCACAGACACTCTCCTGGACCTGGTAGCTACCTTCTGATAGCAAAAAGGATGCATTTTGATGTCGACCAAAATTTCCCCCCAGTGCCACATATAATAGAATGTATATACTTTGTATGTACATTCATATATGCGTGTAATACGCCTTGTGGTGATCACCTAAGCAATTTGAGATTTCTTTTCTGGTCACCAAGGGCTACCTAGTGTCCATGCCTAACTCACCAACACAATTTCGCAAGCATTCTGATTGTCCTGAGTGCGCTATAAGCCTCGTGGTGACAAGCCCAAAAAATGTCAATTTTTGGTCTTGTCACCACGGCCTCTCCTGTGTGCACGTGATGCATCATAGCTCAAATCCAAATGCACAGACACTCTTTTGGACCTAGTAGCTACCTTCTGATAGCAAAAAGTTCCATTTTGATGTCGACCAAAATTTCCCCCCATTGCCAATGTATATACTTTGTATGTAGATTCATATATGCGTGTATTACGCCTTGGGTGATCACCTAAACAATTTGAGATTTCTTTGCTGGTCACCAAGGGCTACCTAGTGTCCATGCCTAACTCACCAACACAATTTCGCAAGCATTCTGATTGTCCTGATTGCGCTATAAGCCTCGTGGTGACAAGCCCAAAAAATGTCAATTTTTGGTCTTGTCACCACGGCCTCTCCTGTGTGCACGTGATGCATCATAGCTGAAATCCAAATGCACAGACACACTCCTGGACCTGGTAGCTACCTTCTGATAGCAAAAAGTTGCATTTTGATGTCGACCAAAATTTCCCCCTATTGCCAATGTATATACTTTGTATGTAGATTCATATATAAGTGTATTACGCCTTGGGTGATCACCTAAGCAATTTAAGATTTCTTTTCTGGTCACCAAGGGCTACCTAGTGTCCATGCCTAACTCACCAACACAATTTCGCAAGCATTCTGATTGTCCTGAGTGCGCTATAACCCTCGTGGTGACAAGCCCAAAAAATGTCAATTTTTGGTCTTGTCACCACGGCCTCTCCTGTGTGCACGTGATGCATCATAGCTGAAATCCAAATGCACAGACACACTCCTGGACCTGGTAGCTACCTTCTGATAGCAAGAGGTTGCATTTTGATGTCAATCAAAATTTCCCCCTATTGCCAATGTATATACTTTGTATGTAGATTCATATATAAGAGTATTACGCCTTGGGTGATCACCTAAACAATTTGAGATTTCTTTGCTGGTCACCAAGGGCTACCTAGTGTCCATGCCTAACTCACCAACACAATTTCGCAAGCATTCTGATTGTCCTGAGTGCGCTATAAGCCTCGTGGTGACAAGCCCAAAAAATGTCAATTTTTGGTCTTGTCACCACGGCCTCTCCTGTGTGCACGTGATGCATCATAGCTGAAATCCAAATGCACAGACACACTCCTGGACCTGGTAGCTACCTTCTGATAGCAAAAAGGATGCATTTTGATGTCGACCAAAATTTCCCCCCCAGTGCCACATATAATAGAATGTATATACTTTGTATGTACATTCATATATGCGTGTAATACGCCTTGTGGTGATCACCTAAGCAATTTGAGATTTCTTTTCTGGTCACCAAGGGCTACCTAGTGTCCATGCCTAACTCACCAACACAATTTCGCAAGCATTCTGATTGTCCTGAGTGCGCTATGAGCCTCGTGGTGACAAGCCCAAAAAATGTCAATTTTTGGTCTTGTCACCACGGCCTCTCCTGTGTGCACGTGATGCATCATAGCTGAAATCCAAATGCACAGACACACTCCTGGACCTGGTAGCTACCTTCTGATAGCATAAAGGATGCATTTTGATGTCGACCAAAATTTCCCCCCATTGCCAATGTATATACTTTGTATGTAGATTCATATATGCGTGTATTCCGCCTTGGGTGATCACCTAAGCAATTTGAGATTTCTTTGCTGGTCACCAAGGGCTACCTAGTGTCCATGCCTAACTCACCAACACAATTTCGCAAGCATTCTGATTGTCCTGAGTGCGCTATAAGCCTCGTGGTGACAAGCCCAAAAAATGTCAATTTTTGGTCTTGTCACCACGGCCTCTCCTGTGTGCACGTGATGCATCATAGCTGAAATCCAAATGCACAGACACACTCCTGGACCTGGTAGCTACCTTCTGATAGCAAAAAAGATGCATTTTGATGTCGACCAAAATTTCCCCCCAGTGCCAATGTATATACTTTGTATGTAGATTCATATATGCGTGTATTACGCCTTGGGTGATCACCTAAACAATTTGAGATTTTTTTTCTGGTCACCAAGGGCTACCTAGTGTCCATGCCTAACTCACCAACACAATTTCGCAAGCATTCTGATTGTCCTGAGTGCGCTATAAGCCTCGTGGTGACAAGCCTAAAAAATGTCAATTTTTGGTCTTGTCACCACGGCCTCTCCTGTGTGCACGTGATGCATCATAGCTGAAATCCAAATGCACAGACACACTCCTGGACCTGGTAGCTACCTTCTGATAGCAAAAAGGATGCATTTTGATGTCGACCAAAATTTCCCCCCAGTGCCACATATAATAGAATGTATATACTTTGTATGTACATTCATATATGCGTGTATTACGCCTTGGGTGATCACCTAAGCAATTTAAGATTTCTTTGCTGGTCACCAAGGGCTACCTAGTGTCCATGCCTAACTCACCAACACAATTTCGCAAGCATTCTGATTGTCCTGAGTGCGCTATAACCCTCGTGGTGACAAGCCCAAAAAATGTCAATTTTTGGTCTTGTCACCACGGCCTCTCCTGTGTGCACGTGATGCATCATAGCTGAAATCCAAATGCACAGACACACTCCTGGACCTGGTAGCTACCTTCTGATAGCAAAAAGGATGCATTTTGATGTCGACCAAAATTTCCCCCCAGTGCCAATGTATATACTTTGTATGTAGATTCATATATAAGTGTATTACGCCTTGGGTGATCACCTAAACAATTTGAGATTTCTTTGCTGGTCACCAAGGGCTACCTAGTGTCCATGCCTAACTCACCAACACAATTTCGCAAGCATTCTGATTGTCCTGAGTGCGCTATAAGCCTCGTGGTGACAAGCCCAAAAAATGTCAATTTTTGGTCTTGTCACCACGGCCTCTCCTGTGTGCACGTGATGCATCATAGCTCAAATCCAAATGCACAGACATACTCCTGGACCTGGTAGCTACCTTCTGATAGCAAAAAGGATGCATTTTGATGTCGACCAAAATTTCCCCCCAGTGCCACATAATAATAGAATGTATATACTTTGTATGTACATTCATATATGCGTGTAATACGCCTTGTGGTGATCACCTAAGCAATTTGAGATTTCTTTTCTGGTCACCAAGGGCTACCTAGTGTCCATGCCTAACTCACCAACACAATTTCGCAAGCATTCTGATTGTCCTGAGTGCGCTATAAGCCTCGTGGTGACAAGCCCAAAAAATGTCAATTTTTGGTCTTGTCACCACGGCCTCTCGTGTGTGCACGTGATGCATCATAGCTCAAATCCCAATGCACAAACACACTCCTGGACCTGGTAGCTACCTTCTGATAGCAAAAAGGATGCATTTTGATGTCGACCAAAATTCCCCCCTATTGCCAATGTATATACTTTGTATGTAGATTCATATATAAGTGTATTCCGCCTTGTGGTGATCACCTCAGCAATTTGAGATTTCTTTTCTGGTCACCAAGGGCTACCTAGTGTCCATGCCTAACTCACCAACACAATTTCGCAAGCATTCTGATTGTCCTGATTGCGCTATAAGCCTCGTGGTGACAAGCCCAAAAAATGTCAATTTTTGGTCTTGTCACCACGGCCTCTCCTGTGTGCACGTGATGCATCATAGCTGAAATCCAAATGCACAGACACACTCCTGGACCTAGTAGCTACCTTCTGATAGCAAAAAGGATGCATTTTGATGTCGACCAAAATTTCCCCCTATTGCCAATGTATATACTTTGTATGTAGATTCATATATGCGTGTATTACGCCTTGGGTGATCACCTAAGCAATTTAAGATTTCTTTTCTGGTCACCAAGGGCTACCTAGTGTCCATGCCTAACTCACCAACACAATTTCGTAAGCATTCTGATTGTCCTGAGTGCGCTATAAGCCTCATGGTGTCAAGCCCAAAAAATGTCAATTTTTGGTCTTGTCACCACGGCCTCTCCTGTGTGCACGTGATGCATCATAGCTGAAATCCAAATGCACAGACACACTCCTGGACCTGGTAGCTACCTTCTGATAGCAAGAAGGATGCATTTTGATGTCGACCAAAATTTCCCCCTATTGCCAATGTATATACTTTGTATGTGGATTCATATATGCGTGTATTACGCCTTGGGTGATCACCTAAGCAATTTGAGATTTCTTTTCTGGTCACCAAGGGCTACCTAGTGTCCATGCCTAACTCACCAACACAATTTCGCAAGCATTCTGATTGTCCTGAGTGCGCTATAAGCCTCGTGGTGACAAGCCCAAAAAATGTCAATTTTTGGTCTTGTCACCACGGCCTCTCCTGTGTGCACGTGATGCATCATAGCTCAAATTCAAATGCACAGACACACTCCTGGACCTGGTAGCTACCTTCTGATAACAAAAAGTTGCATTTTGATGTCGACCAAAATTTCCCCCCAGTGCCAATGTATATACTTTGTATGTATATTCATATATAAGTGTATTACGCCTTGGGTGATCACCTAAACAATTTGAGATTTCTTTTCTGGTCACCAAGGGCTACCTAGTGTCCATGCCTAACTCACCAACACAATTTCGCAAGCATTCTGATTGTCCTGAGTGCGCTATAAGCCTCGTGGTGACAAGCCCAAAAAATGTCAATTTTTGGTCTTGTCACCACGGCCTCTCCTGTGTGCAAGTGATGCATCATAGCTGAAATCCAAATGCACAGACACACTCCTGGACCTGGTAGCTACCTTCTGATAGCAAAAAGTTGCATTTTGATGTCGACCAAAATTCCCCCCCAGTGCCAATGTATATACTTTGTATGTATATTCATATATAAGTGTATTACGCCTTGGGTGATCACCTAAAAAATTTGAGATTTCTTTTCTGGTCACCAAGGGCTACCTAGTGTCCATGCCTAACTCACCAACACAATTTCGCAAGCATTCTGATTGTCCTGAGTGCGCTATAAGCCTCGTGGTGACAAGCCCAAAAAATGTCAATTTTTGGTCTTGTCACCACGGCCTCTCCTGTGTGCACGTGATGCATCATAGCTGAAATCCAAATGCACAGACTCACTCCTGGACCTGGTAGCTACCTTCTGATAGCAAAAAGTTGCATTTTGATGTCGACCAAAATTTCCCCCCAAGTGCCAATGTATATACTTTGTATGTAGATTCATATATGCGTGTATTACGCCTTGGGTGATCACCTAAGCAATTTGAGATTTCTTTTCTGGTCACCAAGGGCTACCTAGTGTCCATGCCTAACTCACCAACACAATTTCGCAAGCATTCTGATTGTCCTGATTGCGCTATAAGCCTCGTGGTGACAAGCCCAAAAAATGTCAATTTTTGGTCTTGTCACCACGGCCTCTCCTGTGTGCACGTGATGCATCATAGCTGAAATCCAAATGCACAGACACACTCCTGGACCTGGTAGCTACCTTCTGATAGCAAAAAGGATGCATTTTGATGTCGACCAAAATTTCCCCCTATTGCCAATGTATATACTTTGTATGTAGATTCATATATAAGTGTATTACGCCTTGGGTGATCACCTAAACAATTTGAGATTTCTTTTCTGGTCACCAAGGGCTACCTAGTGTCCATGCCTAACTCACCAACACAATTTCGTAAGCATTCTGATTGTCCTGATTGCGCTATAAGCCTCGTGGTGACAAGCCCAAAAAATGTCAATTTTTGGTCTTGTCACCACGGCCTCTCCTGTGTGCACGTGATGCATCATAGCTGAAATCCAAATGCACAGACTCACTACTGGACCTGGTAGCTACCTTCTGATAGCAAAAAGTTGCATTTTGATGTCGACCAAAATTTCCCCCTATTGCCAATGTATATACTTTGTATGTAGATTCTTATATGCGTGTATTACGCCTTGGGTGATCACCTAAGCAATTTGAGATTTCTTTTCTGGTCACCAAGGGCTACCTAGTGTCCATGCCTAACTCACCAACACAATTTCGTAAGCATTCTGTTTGTCCTGAGTGCGCTATAAGCCTCGTGGTGACAAGCCCAAAAAATGTCAATTTTTGGTCTTGTCACCACGGCCTCTCCTGTGTGCACGTGATGCATCATAGCTGAAATCCAAATGCACAGACACACTCCTGGACCTGGTAGCTACCTTCTGATAGCAAAAAAGATGCATTTTGATGTCGACCAAAATTTCCCCCCAGTTCCAATGTATATACTTTGTATGTAGATTCATATATGCGTGTATTACGCCTTGGGTGATCACCTAAACAATTTGAGATTTCTTTTCTGGTCACCAAGGGCTACCTAGTGTCCATGCCTAACTCACCAACACAATTTCGTAAGCATTCTGATTGTCCTGAGTGCGCTATAAGCCTCGTGGTGACAAGCCCAAAAAATGTCAATTTTTGGTCTTGTCACCACGGCCTCTCCTGTGTGCACGTGATGCATCATAGCTGAAATCCAAATGCACAGACATACTCCTGGACCTGGTAGCTACCTTCTGATAGCAAAAAGTTGCATTTTGATGTCGACCAAAATTTCCCCCCAAGTGCCAATGTATATACTTTGTATGTAGATTCATATATGCGTGTATTACGCTTTGTGGTGATCACCTAAGCAATTTGAGATTTCTTTTCTGGTCACCAAGGGCTACCTAGTGTCCATGCCTAACTCACCAACACAATTTTGCAAGCATTCTGATTGTCCTGAGTGCGCTATAAGCCTCGTGGTGACAAGCCCAAAAAATGTCAATTTTTGGTCTTGTCACCACGGCCTCTCCTGTGTGCACGTGATGCATCATAGCTGAAATCCAAATGCACAGACACACTCCTGGACCTGGTAGCTACCTTCTGATAGCAAAAAGTTGCATTTTGATGTCGACCAAAATTTCCCCCCAAGTGCCAATGTATATACTTTGTATGTAGATTCATATATGCGTGTATTACGCCTTGGGTGATCACCTAAACAATTTGAGATTTCTTTTCTGGTCACCAAGGGCTACCTAGTGTCCATGCCTAACTCACCAACACAATTTCGCAAGCATTCTGATTGTCCTGATTGCGCTATAAGCCTCGTGGTGACAAGCCCAAAAAATGTCAATTTTTGGTCTTGTCACCACGGCCTCTCCTGTGTGCACGTGATGCATCATAGCTCAAATCCAAATGCACAGACTCACTCCTGGACCTGGTAGCTACCTTCTGATAACAAAAAGTTGCATTTTGATGTCGACCAAAATTTCCCCCTATTGCCAATGCATATACTTTGTATGTAGATTCATATATGTGTGTATTACGCCTTGGGTGATCACCTAAACAATTTGAGATTTCTTTTCCGGTCACCAAGGGCTACCTAGTGTCCATGCCTAACTCACCAACACAATTTTGCAAGCATTCTGATTGTCCTGAGTGCGCTATAAGCCTCGTGGTGACAAGCCCAAAAAATGTCAATTTTTGGTCTTGTCACCACGGCCTCTCCTGTGTGCACGTGATGCATCATAGCTGAAATCCAAATGCACAGACTCACTCCTGGACCTGGTAGCTACCTTCTGATAGCAAAAAGGATGCATTTTGATGTCGACCAAAATTTCCCCCCAGTTCCAATGTATATACTTTGTATGTATATTCATATATAAGTGTATTACACCTTGGGTGATCACCTAAACAATTTGAGATTTCTTTTCTGGTCACCAAGGGCTACCTAGTTTCCATGCCTAACTCACCAACACAATTTCGTAAGCATTCTGATTGTCCTGAGTGCGCTATAAGCCTCGTGGTGACAAGCCCAAAAAATGTCAATTTTTGGTCTTGTCACCACGGCCTCTCCTGTGTGCACGTGATGCATCATAGCTGAAATCCAAATGCACAGACACACTCCTGGACCTGGTAGCTACCTTCTGATAGCAAAAAGTTGCATTTTGATGTCGACCAAAATTTCCCCCCAAGTGCCAATGTATATACTTTGTATGTAGATTCATATATGCGTGTATTACGCCTTGGGTGATCACCTAAGCAATTTGAGATTTCTTTTCTGGTCACCAAGGGCTACCTAGTGTCCATGCCTAACTCACCAACACAATTTCGTAAGCATTCTGATTGTCCTGATTGCGCTATAAGCCTCGTGGTGACAAGCCCAAAAAATGTCAATTTTTGGTCTTGTCACCACGGCCTCTCCTGTGTGCACGTGATGCATCATAGCTCAAATCCAAATGCACAGACACACTCCTAGACCTAGTACCTACCTTCTGATAGCAAACAGTTGCATTTTGATGTCGACCAAAATTTCCCCCTATTGCCAATGTATATACTTTGTATGTAGATTCATATATGCGTGTATTACGCCTTGTGGTGATCACCTAAGCAATTTGAGATTTCTTTTCTGGTCACCAAGGGCTACCTAGTGTCCATGCCTAACTCACCAACACAATTTCGTAAGCATTCTGATTGTCCTGATTGCGCTATAAGCCTCGTGGTGACAAGCCCAAAAAATGTCAATTTTTGGTCTTGTCACCACGGCCTCTCCTGTGTGCACGTGATGCATCATAGCTGAAATCCAAATGCACAGACATACTCCTTGACCTGGTAGCTACCTTCTGATAGCAAAAAGTTGCATTTTGATGTCGACCAAAATTTCCCCCCAAGTGCCAATGCATATACTTTGTATGTAGATTCATATATAAGTGTATTACGCCTTGGGTGATCACCTAAACAATTTGAGATTTCTTTGCTGGTCACCAAGGGCTACCTAGTGTCCATGCCTAACTCACCAACACAATTTCGTAAGCATTCTGATTGTCCTGATTGCGCTATAAGCCTCGTGGTGACAAGCCCAAAAAATGTCAATTTTTGGTCTTGTCACCACGGCCTCTCCTGTGTTCCCGTGATGCATCATAGCTGAAATCCAAATGCACAGACACACTCCTGGACCTGGTAGCTACCTTCTGATAGCAAAAAGTTGCATTTTGATGTCGACCAAAATTTCCCCTCAGTGCCACATATAATAGAATGTATATACTTTGTATATACATTCATATATGCGTGTAATACGCCTTGTGGTGATCACCTAAGCAATTTGAGATTTCTTTTCTGGTCACCAAGGGCTACCTAGTGTCCATGCCTAACTCACCAACACAATTTGGTAAGCATTCTGATTGTCCTGAGTGCGCTATAAGCCTCGTGGTGACAAGCCCAAAAAATGTCAATTTTTGGTCTTGTCACCACGGCCTCTCCTGTGTGCACGTGATGCATCATAGCTCAAATCCAAATGCACAGACACACTCCTGGACCTGGTAGCTACCTTCTGATAGCAAAAGGATGCATTTTGATGTCGACCAAAATTTCCCCCCTATTGCCAATGTATATACTTTGTATGTACATTCATATATGCGTGTAATACGCCTTGTGGTGATCACCTAAGCAATTTGAGATTTCTTTGCTGGTCACCAAGGGCTACCTAGTGTCCATGCCTAACTCACCAACACAATTTCGTAAGCATTCTGATTGTCCTGAGTGCGCTATAATCCTCGTGGTGACAAGCCAAAAGATGTCAATTGTTTAAGTTGTCACCACGGCCTCTCCTGTGTGCACGTGATGCATTATAGATCTAATCCAAATGCATAGTATCACTCCGGGACCTAGTACGGTCCTTCTGAGCAAAAAAGATGCATTTTGATGTCGACCAAAAATTCTCTTCAGTGACCTTGTGCCACATTTAAAAATGTGTATACTTTTGTATTCATATATATGTGACGTGCGCAGCGAAAATGTGTCCCAACGGTCCGTGTCAACTTTGTGGGAAATGCAGAATAAACAATTTGTGAAAATTTTGACGCTATATTTTTTATTAGGCAATTCAATTAAGTATCGTTCGATGAACATCCTCTGCGAATATGAATGTTAAATTCAATTCGGTTAGTTAGATATACCCACTTAAAACTTTGGACGCGTTAAGCCGCCATTTTTATTTCTCGGATACGGAGTTGACGTCATCGACTATCGGCTATGTTCATGTTCGGAACAGCTGTTCGGTAACCAGTTGAAACTGGTAATATTGCGTAACCGGAATAATATACGAAAAATACGTGAGAATACTTAACAGCTCCTCTCACAAAATGGCTAATTCCGATCTGTGATATAAAAAAGCTCCTGGCACAGCGCCTATCAAAGAAACGGAAGCGGAAACAGTCTAAAATGACTCTAATATGCCCGTATCTCAATATAGAAACAAAATGGCGATTTTCGAAAAAATCGATTAGGACACATTTTCGCTGCGCACGTCACATATATATATTTATCTATATGTGTAGTTAGGTGCAAATTTGAAGATTTCCTACAAGGTAGATTTAAATGCATTGGAAGGAATCTGTACTTTGGCTTAGATGCTTGATCCTTACATCCTCCGCACATGGGGGTTGGTCTGAATGGTTGGTTTGAAGAGTTGGTTTGAAGGATTGAAATTGACCCTTAACTCAAACCCTTTTTCATAACACCCACATAAAATGCATCAAGATATTTGTAACCAGTCCATAACCTGCAGTTCAAGGTAAATTATGAGTGCTAAAAGTTTTGGAAAGATTGGATCAGTGTTAGAGCCAAAAAATGCTTATCAGTTTTTCCTTATTTTAGAAACCACAAGTGAAATCAAAAAGATTATTTTAGATGTTCAACTGCTGGAATTCCTGCAAGGGGTATTGTGAATTGAGAATCGACAGCGGCTAGCCTTATAAGCATTATAGTGTTAAGTTTAGTGGGCGGGGCTGCTAGGGTTAGACTTAGCGGCATGAGGGGGTAAAGTTTAGTGGGCGGGGCTGCTAGGGTTAGACTTAGCGGCATGAGGGGGTAAAGTTTAGTGGGCGGGGCTGCTAGGGTTAGACTTAGCGGCATGAGGGGGTAAAGTTTAGTGGGCGGGGCTGCTAGGGTTAGACTTAGCGGCATGAGGGGGTAAAGTTTAGTGGGCGGGGCTGCTAGGGTTAGACTTAGCGGCATGAGGGGGTAAAGTTTAGTGGGCGGGGCTGCTAGGGTTAGACTTAGCGGCATGAGGGGGTAAAGTTTAGTGGGCGGGGCTGCTAGGGTTAGACTTAGCGGCATGAGGGGGTAAAGTTTAGTGGGCGGGGCTGCTAGGGTTAGACTTAGCGGCATTAGGGTTAGGGTTAGGGCGCACATTTCTCGGCTAATGTTGTCGCTGTCGTGTTCACAGGTCAGTAGTAGACACTGTACTCACCATGTAATCCACTGGCGACGCTCTTTAAGAGACTGCCAACTGTGGTGTGCCGTAGAGGTGGTGGTGTCCTTTCGATATCCCTCCCTCTTTTTGGTCAGCCATCTGAACATCTTTTCCTCTTTAAGTTCCTTCCCCTGCATGTCACAGCGGTAGCGTAGGCCCGCTATCAGGTGGTCGCAATACGTGGACATTGTGCCACCCTTCAGTTGCCTTTCCTCTTGTACCCACTTCAGGAACCCTTCAACACACTCACGGTCCTCAAGTCTTTCCAGACACGGCTCCGAGCCTCCATTTGCCAGGTACGTAAAGAACATGAGTATATGGATGTTTATCTTACGCCAAGTCTCTGCACTGACTGGATCGCCTTGTCGAACGATACTACCAGGATCCCGGTAGTATTTTTCCATGCTTGCCAAGGTGTCCTGTGCTTCGGGGTAGTCCCCTACCTCCAGGTATCTCCTCTTAGCCCCCCCTGGTTTTGTAGGCGGGGTGTACTCATCACTGTCACTGGATGAGCAGGCTATCACCAGTCCAGTGTGTCTCTTTGGGCGAGCTTTCGCATCCTTGACTGCTTGTCCAGGCTGAGTGGAGGGAGTGGGGTTCTGGTTGCTCTTCATTTGCGGGGGTCCACTGGGAGGGGGAGGGGGGAGTTCAGTTTTAGGGGGTCCACTGGGAGGGGGAGGGGGGGATTCAGTTTTGGGGGGTCCACTGGGAGGGGGAGGGGGGAGTTCAGTTTTGGGGGGTCCACTGGGAGGGGGATGGCAAGCAACAGTCTTCTCTGACTTTTCTGCTCCAAGTTGAGAGCAAAGGTTGGAGCAGACAGTGATGTCAGTTCCGAGGGACTGCATGAAGTCCTGGTAGAGTTTCTCCTGATTTGGGTCCATTATCTCTGGGAAGTTAGGACTGGATGAGCAGGCTACTGGATGGCTGGCACTTTGGGTGATTGCCTCATTTTCGCCTGGGAGTGTTGAGGGCCATAAGCCTTTTGCTGGGTGCATTGGTGGGTCTTGTGGGGTGGGCGTGACCAGAGTGGGCACTGCTGGGCATGACCCCCTGTGGTCAGCATGGGTGATTGCCTCATTTTCGCCTGGGAGTGTTGAGGGCCATAAGCCATTTGCTGGGGGCATTGGTGGGACCATCCATTATTATGGATGTTATTGTCATTATATTATATGGTATAAAGAAAATGGCCGAAGTGAGTTAGCCCATGCAATGGTGTGTCACACTTGTACCTGTATTTCTCTCTGACTCTCCAGGCCTTAGATGAAATGAACGACCAGGTGAGTCCACGCGTAATGGCATCGACCATTAGGCATGCTTCACTCCCATTCTCTTTTGTAGGACCTGCAGGAGCTAAAAAAAGTAAGTAAAACTAAAATGTTTTAGTAATGTTCTGGACCTTTTAGTTAATCATAACTGTAACTAACTGAAAGAACAAGAGTCACCTTCAAAAAAATATAACTGTAACTAAAAGTGTGAATGATGTCCCTAGTATGTACCATGTGGCCACAAGGCGAACTGCACTCGTACGTAAGGTTATGTACTCTGTAGTCTGTGGACAAGGAATGCCGCAAGCGTAAGGCGGCAGCGGCCTCGATGGACACCACTGCAGAGGTTGTGAGTGATGTGCAGGGCTGACCGGACCAGTAGCTGTGTGAGCAACTATTCCCCACCACGTGTCCAGGGCCCCGTCAACACAAACAAAGGCAAGAGGAAGCCTGGCCAGGGAGGCCCCCAGTCGGGACAGGGCCAGCCGGGGCCCAGCACCCCTGGCTCTGAGCAAGTGAGACACCTGGCACAATGTCTCCGTGCATGTAATTAATGGGATCTGCCATCTCTCCTACAGCCAAGCCCCCCCCTCCTGACACACCCCATGGGCATGCTGCCCCAGACACCACCCGGCAGTTACAAGAACTGCCGGGTGGTGTACCACTTCAACCTCACACCACCCCCACCTCCTACTCCCCAAAGACAGGGGCGGCCCCGAAGGAAGAGGAGGAGGAGGGGGAAGAAGAAGCAGGGGCCTGGGAAGAAAGAAACGCAGGTGTAACCTGCGTTTCTTATCCCCCCCGTCTTTATTAACTAACAATATTTATGTACACATGATTATTTATTTTGATTGTAATCAACAATAATGATGATCCATAATAATGACAATAACATGGTATGCATGATATCGGCGATAGCGATGTTATAATGTACGTACGTACGTAGTCCAATGATACAGTATTATTATTATTATAATAATTGTAACTAGCGATTCCAGAGAAATTATTAAAATCCTTCTTTAGGCATCTTTATTCTAATTTTCATCTTTTAGAATATTTAAGATATTCTATAGTTTTTATTTGATGAAAATCGGTTCAGTAGAAACCAAGATATGGGCTTCAAAAGGCGACCGATCAGCGGTACGAGTCTAACCAGCTAATGATATTCATTGCAATAACCACTCGTGGTCACGCGGCTCACCATACTAAAATTAATACTGCAATATATGCATGATTATAATAAAAAATCGTAAATCGCGTATGAGATCGAATCGATCAATTTCGAAATCAACCTGAAGAAACCGGCAAGCATTATTGTGAACACAAAAAGTAGTGTATGCAGTGCTTAAATGACATAGCATAAGTATAAGCTGCACCATGGGTTTATATCATGTGCATATAACGAAATCAAAATCCTTGATTTCCAATGCCGAAGGTCGAATTGAAAGAATTCGAATACGACAGTTGAACAAAGTCCAACTATGACGGAAATGGATGATAGCAGTTTAGAAGTTGAATGTGCAGCAGTTCGCGCACAATACTGCAAAGAGACCAACTATTGGTTACGATGTATGCTAATTTCGCCGATAATGGAAACCAGAAAAAAGAAAATACGATTAAACCTATCTTGATAGTAAGCTCAGGTCTTCACTTAAAATCGTACCAAGAGATAAATATATTCGTTCGTCTTGTCTCCCTTGGAAATATCGTGACCACTCGTCGTACATTAAAACAATATAAATTAGGAGTTAGGTATTATTTTATATTAGTTACAATATCGTTGGAATCGCTATTGTAACGCGGCCATTATAAATCACGTGACGATCCAAAAGGGCGCAATTTTTTTAATATGGCGTCCACAAGAAAGGACAAAGGGCCAATCGGTAGGTACAATTTGATTGACTCCGTGATTTATCTCGGTCAATTACGACTTTATGTATATTTCTTCCATCCTTTCTCCGTCTGATGTCGGATCAGGTCGAAGCACGTGCAAGCTTAAGGTGATCACAGTTATTTAAGTATATGTATCTGACGTGTGGTAAGTGTTTATACCTTTATACCTTTCTTCTTGTCATCTTCCATGTAGTGTGGATGTGATACGGAATTCTTAGGTTGCGGTAAGTACAAATTGAATGTTAACAATGTAGCGTTTATTTCTTTGTTTCTTCCTTTCTATTTTTACGATGTCTTTGGAAGTCAGTCGAGGTCACCTCCATCTCCTCCCCTCCTCCACTCCTGGTCTCCCCAAGTCACAGCCAGTACACATCCTTCAACAGTGTATCCAGTAGGTTAGCGATGTGTCCAGTGTTAGCAGTGTATCCAGTATGTTAGCAGTGTATCCAGTATGTTAGCGGTGTGTCCAGTATGTTAGCGGTGTGTCCAGTGTTAGTTGTGTGTCCAGTGTTAGCGGTGTATCCAGTATGTTAGCAGTGTATCCAGTATGTTAGCGGTGTGTCCAGTGTTAGTTGTGTGCCCAGTATGTTAGTGGTGTGTCAGCGGTGTATCCAGTATGTTAGCAGTGTGTCCAGTGTTAGCAGTGTATCCAGTATGTTAGCGGCGTGTCCAGTGTTAGTTGTGTGCCCAGTATGTTAGCAGTGTATCCAGTATGTTAGCGGTGTGTCCAGTGTTAGTTGTGTGTCCAGTGTTAATTGTGTGCCCAGTATGTTAGCAGTGTATCCAGTATGTTAGCGGTGTGTCCAGTGTTAGCGGTGTATCCAGTATGTTAGCAGTGTATCCAGTATGTTAGCAGTGTGTCCAGTGTTAGCAGTGTATCCAGTATGTTAGCGGCGTGTCCAGTGTTAGTTGTGTGCCCAGTATGTTAGCAGTGTATCCAGTATGTTAGCGGTGTGTCCAGTGTTAGTTGTGTGACTAGTATGTTAGCAGTGTATCCAGTATGTTAGCGGTGTGTCCAGTGTTAGTTGTGTGCCCAGTATGTTAGTGGCGTGTCAGCGGTGTATCCAGTATGTTAGCAGTGTATCCAGTATGTTAGCGGTGTGTCCAGTGTTAGCGGTGTGTCCAGTATGTTAGCAGTGTGTCCAGTGTTAGTTGTGTGTCCAGTGTTAGCGGTGTGTCCAGTATGTTAGCGGTGTGTCCAGTATGTTAGCGGTGTGTCCAGTATGTTAGCGGTGTGTCCAGTGTTAGCGGTGTGTCCAGTATGTTAGCGGTGTGTCCAGTGTTAGTTGTGTGACTAGTATGTTAGCAGTGTATCCAGTATGTTAGCGGTGTGTCCAGTGTTAGTAGTGTGCCCAGTATGTTAGCAGTGTATCCAGTATGTTAGCGGTGTGTCCAGTGTTAGTTGTGTGCCCAGTATGTTAGTGGCGTGTCAGCGGTGTATCCAGTATGTTAGCAGTGTGTCCAGTGTTAGCAGTGTATCCAGTATGTTAGCAGTGTATCCAGTATGTTAGCGGCGTGTCCAGTGTTAGTTGTGTGCCCAGTATGTTAGCAGTGTATCCAGTATGTTAGCAGTGTGTCCAGTGTTAGCAGTGTATCCAGTATGTTAGCAGTGTATCCAGTATGTTAGCGGCGTGTCCAGTGTTAGTTGTGTGCCCAGTATGTTAGCAGTGTATCCAGTATGTTAGCGGTGTGTCCAGTGTTAGTTGTGTGCCCAGTATGTTAGCAGTGTATCCAGTATGTTAGGGTGTGTCCAGTGTTAGTTGTGTGACTAGTATGTTAGCAGTGTATCCAGTATGTTAGCGGTGTGTCCAGTGTTAGTTGTGTGCCCAGTATGTTAGTGGCGTGTCAGCGGTGTATCCAGTATGTTAGCAGTGTGTCCAGTGTTAGCAGTGTATCCAGTATGTTAGCAGTGTATCCAGTATGTTAGCGGTGTGTCCAGTGTTAGCGGTGTGTCCAGTATGTTAGCGGTGTGTCCAGTATGTTAGCGGTGTGTCCAGTGTTAGTTGTGTGTCCAGTGTTAGCGGTGTATCCAGTATGTTAGCGGTGTGTCCAGTGTTAGTTGTGTGTCCAGTGTTAGCAGTGTATCCAGTATGTATGTACTGTGTCTACCGTATGTACTGTGTGTACTGTGTACCATATGTACTGTGTCTACTGTGTGTACTGTGTACCGTATGTACTGTGTCTACCATATGTACTGTGTGTACTGTATGTACTGTGTGTACTGTATGTACTGCATGTACAGTATGTTTTTTTTTTTTTCTTTTTTTTTTTTTTTTTTTTACTGCATGTACTGTGTGTACTGTGTAGCTCATTTTGACACTGGTGTGTCTTGGCATGCTAGACATGTACGTACGTACGTATGTAGTTCTTCAAGGTTTTTTGTGCGGTGTGTCCAGTGTTAGTTGTGTGCCCAGTGTGTTAGCAGTGTATCCAGTATGTTAGCGATGTGTCCAGTGTTAGTTGTGTGCCCAGTATGTTAGCGGTGTATCCAATATGTTAGTGGTGTATCCAGTATGTTAGTGGTGTATCCAGTGTTAGTTGTGTGTCCAGTGTTAGCAGTGTATCCAGTATGTTAGGGTGTGTCCAGTGTTAGTTGTTTGCCCAGTATGTTAGCAGTGTATCCAGTATGTTAGCGGTGTGTCCAGTATGTTAGCAGTGTATCCAGTATGTTAGGGTGTGTCCAGTGTTAGTTGTGTGTCCAGTGTTAGTTGTGTGCCCAGTATGTTAGCGGTGTATCCAGTATGTTAGCGGTGTATCCAGTATGTTAGCAGTGTATCTAGTATGTTAGTGGCATGTCCAGTGTTAGCGGTGTATCCAGTATGTTAGCGGTGTGTCCAGTGTTAGTTGTGTGCCCAGTATGTTAGCGGTGTATCCAGTATGTTAGTGGTGTATCCAGTATGTTAGCGGTGTATCCAGTATGTTAGCGGTGTGTCCATTTCTAGTTGTGTGCCCAGTATGTTAGCGGTGTATCCAGTATGTTAGTGATGTATCCAGTATGTTAGTGGCATGTCCAGTGTTAGCGGTGTATCCAGTATGTTAGCGGTGTGTCCAGTGTTAGTTGTGTGCCCAGTATGTTAGCGGTTTGTCCAGTATGTTAGCGGTGTGTCCAGTGTTAGTTGTGTGCCCAGTATGTTAGCAGTGTATCCAGTATGTTAGCGGTGTGTCCAGTGTTAGTTGTGTGCCCAGTATGTTAGCAGTGTATCCAGTATGTTAGCGGTGTGTCCAGTGTTAGCAGTGTATCCAGTATGTTAGCGGTGTGTCCAGTGTTAGCGGTGTGTCCAGTATGTTAGGGTGTGTCCAGTGTTAGTTGTGTGTCCAGTGTTAGCGGTGTATCCAGTATGTTAGCGTATGTCCAGTGTTAGTGGTGTATCCAGTATGTTAGCGGTGTGTCCAGTGTTAGTTGTGTGTCCAGTGTTAGCGGTGTATCCAGTATGTTAGCAGTGTGTCCAGTGTTAGCAATGTATCCAGTATGTTAGCAGTGTATCCAGTATGTTAGCGGTGTGTCCAGTGTTAGCGGTGTGTCCAGTATGTTAGCGGTGTGTCCAGTGTTAGTTGTGTGTCCAGTGTTAGCGGTGTGTCCAGTATGTTAGCGGTGTGTCCAGTATGTTAGCGATGTGTCCAGTGTTAGTTGTGTGCCCAGAATGTTAGCGGTGTATCCAGTATGTTAGCGGTGTATCCAGTATGTTAGCAGTGTATCTAGTATGTTAGTGGCATGTCCAGTGTTAGCGGTGTATCCAGTATGTTAGCGGTGTGTCCAGTGTTAGTTGTGTGCCCAGTATGTTAGCGGTGTATCCAGTATGTTAGTGGTGTATCCAGTATGTTAGTGGCATGTCCAGTGTTAGCGGTGTATCCAGTATGTTAGCGGTGTGTCCAGTGTTAGTTGTGTGCCCAGTATGTTAGCGGTGTGTCCAGTATGTTAGTGGTGTGTCCAGTGTTAGCAGTGTATCCAGTATGTTAGCGGTGTGTCCAGTGTTAGTTGTTTGCCCAGTATGTTAGCAGTGTATCCAGTATGTTAGCGGTGTGTCCAGTGTTAGTTGTTTGCCCAGTATGTTAGCGGTGTGTCCAGTATGTTAGCGGTGTGTCCAGTATGTTAGCAGTGTATCCAGTATGTTAGGGTGTGTCCAGTGTTAGTTGTGTATCCAGTATGTTAGCGGTGTGTCCAGTATGTTATCGGTGTATCCAGTATGTTAGCAGTGTATCCAGTATGTTAGCAGTGTATCCAGTATATTAGCGGCGTGTCCAGTGTTAGTTGTGTGTCCAGTGTTAGCGGTGTATCCAGTATGTTAGCGTATGTCCAGTGTTAGTGGTGTATCCAGTATGTTAGCGGTGTGTCCAGTGTTAGTTGTGTGTCCAGTGTTAGCGGTGTATCCAGTATGTTAGCAGTGTGTCCAGTGTTAGCAATGTATCCAGTATGTTAGCAGTGTATCCAGTATGTTAGCGGTGTGTCCAGTGTTAGCGGTGTGTCCAGTATGTTAGCGGTGTGTCCAGTGTTAGTTGTGTGTCCAGTGTTAGCGGTGTGTCCAGTATGTTAGCGGTGTGTCCAGTATGTTAGCGATGTGTCCAGTGTTAGTTGTGTGCCCAGTATGTTAGCGGTGTATCCAGTATGTTAGCGGTGTATCCAGTATGTTAGCAGTGTATCTAGTATGTTAGTGGCATGTCCAGTGTTAGCGGTGTATCCAGTATGTTAGCGGTGTGTCCAGTGTTAGTTGTGTGCCCAGTATGTTAGCGGTGTATCCAGTATGTTAGTGGTGTATCCAGTATGTTAGCGGTGTGTCCAGTATGTTAGCGGTGTGTCCAGTGTTAGCGGTGTGTCCAGTATGTTAGCGGTGTGTCCAGTGTTAGTTGTGTGACTAGTATGTTAGCAGTGTATCCAGTATGTTAGCGGTGTGTCCAGTGTTAGTAGTGTGCCCAGTATGTTAGCAGTGTATCCAGTATGTTAGCGGTGTGTCCAGTGTTAGTTGTGTGCCCAGTATGTTAGTGGCGTGTCAGCGGTGTATCCAGTATGTTAGCAGTGTGTCCAGTGTTAGCAGTGTATCCAGTATGTTAGCAGTGTATCCAGTATGTTAGCGGCGTGTCCAGTGTTAGTTGTGTGCCCAGTATGTTAGCAGTGTATCCAGTATGTTAGCAGTGTGTCCAGTGTTAGCAGTGTATCCAGTATGTTAGCAGTGTATCCAGTATGTTAGCGGCGTGTCCAGTGTTAGTTGTGTGCCCAGTATGTTAGCAGTGTATCCAGTATGTTAGCGGTGTGTCCAGTGTTAGCGGTGTGTCCAGTATGTTATCGGTGTATCCAGTATGTTAGCAGTGTATCCAGTATGTTAGCAGTGTATCCAGTATATTAGCGGCGTGTCCAGTGTTAGTTGTGTGTCCAGTGTTAGCGGTGTATCCAGTATGTTAGCGGTGTGTCCAGTGTTAGCGGTGTGTCCAGTATGTTAGCGGTGTGTCCAGTGTTAGTTGTGTGACTAGTATGTTAGCAGTGTATCCAGTATGTTAGCGGTGTGTCCAGTGTTAGTAGTGTGCCCAGTATGTTAGCAGTGTATCCAGTATGTTAGCGGTGTGTCCAGTGTTAGTTGTGTGCCCAGTATGTTAGCAGTGTATCCAGTATGTTAGCGGTGTGTCCAGTGTTAGTTGTGTGCCCAGTATGTTAGTGGCGTGTCAGCGGTGTATCCAGTATGTTAGCAGTGTGTCCAGTGTTAGCAGTGTATCCAGTATGTTAGCAGTGTATCCAGTATGTTAGCGGCGTGTCCAGTGTTAGTTGTGTGCCCAGTATGTTAGCAGTGTATCCAGTATGTTAGCAGTGTGTCCAGTGTTAGCAGTGTATCCAGTATGTTAGCAGTGTATCCAGTATGTTAGCGGCGTGTCCAGTGTTAGTTGTGTGCCCAGTATGTTAGCAGTGTATCCAGTATGTTAGCGGTGTGTCCAGTGTTAGTTGTGTGCCCAGTATGTTAGCAGTGTATCCAGTATGTTAGGGTGTGTCCAGTGTTAGTTGTGTGACTAGTATGTTAGCAGTGTATCCAGTATGTTAGCGGTGTGTCCAGTGTTAGTTGTGTGCCCAGTATGTTAGTGGCGTGTCAGCGGTGTATCCAGTATGTTAGCAGTGTGTCCAGTGTTAGCAGTGTATCCAGTATGTTAGCAGTGTATCCAGTATGTTAGCGGTGTGTCCAGTGTTAGCGGTGTGTCCAGTATGTTAGCGGTGTGTCCAGTATGTTAGCGGTGTGTCCAGTGTTAGTTGTGTGTCCAGTGTTAGCGGTGTATCCAGTATGTTAGCGGTGTGTCCAGTGTTAGTTGTGTGTCCAGTGTTAGCAGTGTATCCAGTATGTATGTACTGTGTCTACCGTATGTACTGTGTGTACTGTGTACCATATGTACTGTGTCTACTGTGTGTACTGTGTACCGTATGTACTGTGTCTACCATATGTACTGTGTGTACTGTATGTACTGTGTGTACTGTATGTACTGCATGTACAGTATGTTTTTTTTTTTTTCTTTTTTTTTTTTTTTTTTTTACTGCATGTACTGTGTGTACTGTGTAGCTCATTTTGACACTGGTGTGTCTTGGCATGCTAGACATGTACGTACGTACGTACGTACGTACGTACGTATGTAGTTCTTCAAGGTTTTTTGTGCGGTGTGTCCAGTGTTAGTTGTGTGCCCAGTGTGTTAGCAGTGTATCCAGTATGTTAGCGATGTGTCCAGTGTTAGTTGTGTGCCCAGTATGTTAGCGGTGTATCCAATATGTTAGTGGTGTATCCAGTATGTTAGTGGTGTATCCAGTGTTAGTTGTGTGTCCAGTGTTAGCAGTGTATCCAGTATGTTAGGGTGTGTCCAGTGTTAGTTGTTTGCCCAGTATGTTAGCAGTGTATCCAGTATGTTAGCGGTGTGTCCAGTATGTTAGCAGTGTATCCAGTATGTTAGGGTGTGTCCAGTGTTAGTTGTGTGTCCAGTATGTTAGCGGTGTGTCCAGTATGTTAGCGGTGTGTCCAGTATGTTAGCAGTGTATCCAGTATGTTAGTGGTGTATCCAGTATGTTAGCGGTGTGTCCAGTATGTTATCGGTGTATCCAGTATGTTAGCAGTGTATCCAGTATGTTAGCAGTGTATCCAGTATATTAGCGGCGTGTCCAGTGTTAGTTGTGTGTCCAGTGTTAGCGGTGTATCCAGTATGTTAGCGTATGTCCAGTGTTAGTGGTGTATCCAGTATGTTAGCGGTGTGTCCAGTGTTAGCGGTGTATCCAGTATGTTAGCAGTGTGTCCAGTGTTAGCAATGTATCCAGTATGTTAGCAGTGTATCCAGTATGTTAGCGGTGTGTCCAGTGTTAGCGGTGTGTCCAGTATGTTAGCGGTGTGTCCAGTGTTAGTTGTGTGTCCAGTGTTAGCGGTGTGTCCAGTATGTTAGCGGTGTGTCCAGTATGTTAGCGATGTGTCCAGTGTTAGTTGTGTGCCCAGTATGTTAGCGGTGTATCCAGTATGTTAGCGGTGTATCCAGTATGTTAGCAGTGTATCTAGTATGTTAGTGGCATGTCCAGTGTTAGCGGTGTATCCAGTATGTTAGCGGTGTGTCCAGTGTTAGTTGTGTGCCCAGTATGTTAGCGGTGTATCCAGTAT
>OZ026549.1:6086718-6176918 GCA_964020155.1 Chondrilla cf. caribensis | reverse complement strand
CCCTAACCCTAACCCTAACCCTAACCCTAACCCTAACCCTAACCCTAACCCTAACCCTAACCCTAACCCTAACCCTAACCCTAACCCTAACCCTAACCCTAACCCTAACCCTAACCCTAACCCCTAACCCTAACCCTAACCCTAACCCTAACCCTAACCCTAACCCTAACCCTAACCCTAACCCTAACCCTAACCCTAACCCTAACCCTAACCCTAACCCTAACCCTAACCCTAACCCTAACCCTAACCCTAACCCTAACCCTAACCCTAACCCTAACCCTAACCCTAACACTAACCCTAACCCTAACCCTAACCCTAACCCTAACCCTAACCCTAACCCTAACCCTAACCCTAACCCTAACCCTAACCCTAACCCTAACCCTAACCCTAACCCTAACCCTAACCCTAACCCTAACCCTAACCCTAACCCTAACCCTAACCCTAACCCTAACCCTAACCCTAACCCTAACCCTAACCCTAACCCTAACCCTAACCCTAACCCTAACCCTAACCCTAACCCTAACCCTAACCCTAACCCTAACCCTAACCCTAACCCTAACCCTAACCCTAACCCTAACCCTAACCCTAACCCTAACCCTAACCCTAACCCTAACCCTAACCCTAACCCTAACCCTAACCCTAACCCTAACCCTAACCCTAACCCTAACCCTAACCCTAACCCTAACCCTAACCCTAACCCTAACCCTAACCCTAACCCTAACCCTAACCCTAACCCTAACCCTAACCCTAACCCTAACCCTAACCCTAACCCTAACCCTAACCCTAACCCTAACCCTAACCCTAACCCTAACCCTAACCCTAACCCTAACCCTAACCCTAACCCTAACCCTAACCCTAACCCTAACCCTAACCCTAACCCTAACCCTAACCCTAACCCTAACCCTAACCCTAACCCTAACCCTAACCCTAACCCTAACCCTAACCCTAACCCTAACCCTAACCCTAACCCTAACCCTAACCCTAACCCTAACCCTAACCCTAACCCTAACCCTAACCCTAACCCTAACCCTAACCCTAACCCTAACCCTAACCCTAACCCTAACCCTAACCCTAACCCTAACCCTAACCCTAACCCTAACCCTAACCCTAACCCTAACCCTAACCCTAACCCTAACCCTAACCCTAACCCTAACCCTAACCCTAACCCTAACCCTAACCCTAACCCTAACCCTAACCCTAACCCTAACCCTAACCCTAACCCTAACCCTAACCCTAAACTTTACCCTCTCATGCCGCTAAGTCTAACCCTAGCAGCCCCGCCCACTAAACTTTACCCTCTCATGCCGCTAAGTCTAACCCTAGCAGCCCCGCCCACTAAACTTTACCCTCTCATGCCGCTAAGTCTAACCCTAGCAGCCCCGCCCACTAAACTTTACCCTCTCATGCCGCTAAGTCTAACCCTAGCAGCCCCGCCCACTAAACTTTACCCTCTCATGCCGCTAAGTCTAACCCTAGCAGCCCCGCCCACTAAACTTTACCCTCTCATGCCGCTAAGTCTAACCCTAGCAGCCCCGCCCACTAAACTTTACCCTCTCATGCCGCTAAGTCTAACCCTAGCAGCCCCGCCCACTAAACTTTACCCTCTCATGCCGCTAAGTCTAACCCTAGCAGCCCCGCCCACTAAACTTTACCCTCTCATGCCGCTAAGTCTAACCCTAGCAGCCCCGCCCACTAAACTTTACCCTCTCATGCCGCTAAGTCTAACCCTAGCAGCCCCGCCCACTAAACTTTACCCTCTCATGCCGCTAAGTCTAACCCTAGCAGCCCCGCCCACTAAACTTTACCCTCTCATGCCGCTAAGTCTAACCCTAGCAGCCCCGCCCACTAAACTTTACCCTCTCATGCCGCTAAGTCTAACCCTAGCAGCCCCGCCCACTAAACTTTACCCTCTCATGCCGCTAAGTCTAACCCTAGCAGCCCCGCCCACTAAACTTTACCCTCTCATGCCGCTAAGTCTAACCCTAGCAGCCCCGCCCACTAAACTTTACCCTCTCATGCCGCTAAGTCTAACCCTAGCAGCCCCGCCCACTAAACTTTACCCTCTCATGCCGCTAAGTCTAACCCTAGCAGCCCCGCCCACTAAACTTTACCCTCTCATGCCGCTAAGTCTAACCCTAGCAGCCCCGCCCACTAAACTTTACCCTCTCATGCCGCTAAGTCTAACCCTAGCAGCCCCGCCCACTAAACTTTACCCTCTCATGCCGCTAAGTCTAACCCTAGCAGCCCCGCCCACTAAACTTTACCCTCTCATGCCGCTAAGTCTAACCCTAGCAGCCCCGCCCACTAAACTTTACCCTCTCATGCCGCTAAGTCTAACCCTAGCAGCCCCGCCCACTAAACTTTACCCTCTCATGCCGCTAAGTCTAACCCTAGCAGCCCCGCCCACTAAACTTTACCCTCTCATGCCGCTAAGTCTAACCCTAGCAGCCCCGCCCACTAAACTTTACCCTCTCATGCCGCTAAGTCTAACCCTAGCAGCCCCGCCCACTAAACTTTACCCTCTCATGCCGCTAAGTCTAACCCTAGCAGCCCCGCCCACTAAACTTTACCCTCTCATGCCGCTAAGTCTAACCCTAGCAGCCCCGCCCACTAAACTTTACCCTCTCATGCCGCTAAGTCTAACCCTAGCAGCCCCGCCCACTAAACTTTACCCTCTCATGCCGCTAAGTCTAACCCTAGCAGCCCCGCCCACTAAACTTTACCCTCTCATGCCGCTAAGTCTAACCCTAGCAGCCCCGCCCACTAAACTTTACCCTCTCATGCCGCTAAGTCTAACCCTAGCAGCCCCGCCCACTAAACTTTACCCTCTCATGCCGCTAAGTCTAACCCTAGCAGCCCCGCCCACTAAACTTTACCCTCTCATGCCGCTAAGTCTAACCCTAGCAGCCCCGCCCACTAAACTTTACCCTCTCATGCCGCTAAGTCTAACCCTAGCAGCCCCGCCCACTAAACTTTACCCTCTCATGCCGCTAAGTCTAACCCTAGCAGCCCCGCCCACTAAACTTTACCCTCTCATGCCGCTAAGTCTAACCCTAGCAGCCCCGCCCACTAAACTTTACCCTCTCATGCCGCTAAGTCTAACCCTAGCAGCCCCGCCCACTAAACTTTACCCTCTCATGCCGCTAAGTCTAACCCTAGCAGCCCCGCCCACTAAACTTTACCCTCTCATGCCGCTAAGTCTAACCCTAGCAGCCCCGCCCACTAAACTTTACCCTCTCATGCCGCTAAGTCTAACCCTAGCAGCCCCGCCCACTAAACTTTACCCTCTCATGCCGCTAAGTCTAACCCTAGCAGCCCCGCCCACTAAACTTTACCCTCTCATGCCGCTAAGTCTAACCCTAGCAGCCCCGCCCACTAAACTTTACCCTCTCATGCCGCTAAGTCTAACCCTAGCAGCCCCGCCCACTAAACTTTACCCTCTCATGCCGCTAAGTCTAACCCTAGCAGCCCCGCCCACTAAACTTTACCCTCTCATGCCGCTAAGTCTAACCCTAGCAGCCCCGCCCACTAAACTTTACCCTCTCATGCCGCTAAGTCTAACCCTAGCAGCCCCGCCCACTAAACTTTACCCTCTCATGCCGCTAAGTCTAACCCTAGCAGCCCCGCCCACTAAACTTTACCCTCTCATGCCGCTAAGTCTAACCCTAGCAGCCCCGCCCACTAAACTTTACCCTCTCATGCCGCTAAGTCTAACCCTAGCAGCCCCGCCCACTAAACTTTACCCTCTCATGCCGCTAAGTCTAACCCTAGCAGCCCCGCCCACTAAACTTTACCCTCTCATGCCGCTAAGTCTAACCCTAGCAGCCCCGCCCACTAAACTTTACCCTCTCATGCCGCTAAGTCTAACCCTAGCAGCCCCGCCCACTAAACTTTACCCTCTCATGCCGCTAAGTCTAACCCTAGCAGCCCCGCCCACTAAACTTTACCCTCTCATGCCGCTAAGTCTAACCCTAGCAGCCCCGCCCACTAAACTTTACCCTCTCATGCCGCTAAGTCTAACCCTAGCAGCCCCGCCCACTAAACTTTACCCTCTCATGCCGCTAAGTCTAACCCTAGCAGCCCCGCCCACTAAACTTTACCCTCTCATGCCGCTAAGTCTAACCCTAGCAGCCCCGCCCACTAAACTTTACCCTCTCATGCCGCTAAGTCTAACCCTAGCAGCCCCGCCCACTAAACTTTACCCTCTCATGCCGCTAAGTCTAACCCTAGCAGCCCCGCCCACTAAACTTTACCCTCTCATGCCGCTAAGTCTAACCCTAGCAGCCCCGCCCACTAAACTTTACCCTCTCATGCCGCTAAGTCTAACCCTAGCAGCCCCGCCCACTAAACTTTACCCTCTCATGCCGCTAAGTCTAACCCTAGCAGCCCCGCCCACTAAACTTTACCCTCTCATGCCGCTAAGTCTAACCCTAGCAGCCCCGCCCACTAAACTTTACCCTCTCATGCCGCTAAGTCTAACCCTAGCAGCCCCGCCCACTAAACTTTACCCTCTCATGCCGCTAAGTCTAACCCTAGCAGCCCCGCCCACTAAACTTTACCCTCTCATGCCGCTAAGTCTAACCCTAGCAGCCCCGCCCACTAAACTTTACCCTCTCATGCCGCTAAGTCTAACCCTAGCAGCCCCGCCCACTAAACTTTACCCTCTCATGCCGCTAAGTCTAACCCTAGCAGCCCCGCCCACTAAACTTTACCCTCTCATGCCGCTAAGTCTAACCCTAGCAGCCCCGCCCACTAAACTTTACCCTCTCATGCCGCTAAGTCTAACCCTAGCAGCCCCGCCCACTAAACTTAACACTATAATGCTGATAAGGCTAGCCGCTGTCGATTTTCAATTCACAATACCCCTTGCAGGAATTCCAGCAGTTGAACATCTAAAATAATCATTTTGATTTCACTTGTGGTTTCTAAAATAAGGAAAAACTGATAAGCATTTTTTGGCTCCAACACTGATCCAATCTTTCCAAAACTTTTAGCACTCATAATTTACCTAGAACTGCAGGTTATGGACTGGTTACAAATATCTCGATGCATTTTATGTGGGTGTTATGAAAAAGGGTTTGAGTTAAGGGTCAATTTCAATCCTTCAAACCAACCCTTCAAACCAACCCTTCAGACCAACCCCCATGTGCGGAGGATGTAAGGATCAAGCATCTAAGCCAAAGTACAGATTCCTTCCAATGCATTTAAATCTACCTTGTAGGAAATCTTCAAATTTGCACCTAACTACACATATAGATAAATATATATATGTGACGTGCGCAGCGAAAATGTGTCCTAATCGATTTTTTCGAAAATCGCCATTTTGTTTCTATATTGAGATACGGGCATATTAGAGTCATTTTAGACTGTTTCCGCTTCCGTTTCTTTGATAGGCGCTGTGCCAGGAGCTTTTTGTATCACAGATCGGAATTAGCCATTTTGTGAGAGTATTCTCACGTATTTTCCGTATATTATTCCGGTTACGCAATATTACCAGTTTCAACTGGTTACCGAACAGCTGTTCCGAACATGAACATAGCCGATAGTCGATGACGTCAACTCCGTATCCGAGAAATAAAAATGGCGGCTTAACGCGTCCAAAGTTTTAAGTGGGTATATCTAACTAACCGAATTGAATTTAACATTCATATTCGCAGAGGATGTTCATCAAACGATACTTAATTGAGTTGCCTAATAAAAAATATAGCGTCAAAATTTTCACAAATTGTTTATTCTGCATTTCCCACAAAGTTGACACGGACCGTTGGGACACATTTTCGCTGCGCATGTCACATATATATGAATACAAAAGTATACACATTTTTAAATGTGGCACAAGGTCACTGAAGAGAATTTTTGGTCGACATCAAAATGCATCTTTTTTGCTCAGAAGGACCGTACTAGGTCCCGGAGTGATACTATGCATTTGGATTAGAACTATGATGCATCACGTGCACACAGGAGAGGCCGTGGTGACAACTTAAACAATTGACATCTTTTGGCTTGTCACCACGAGGATTATAGCGCACTCAGGACAATCAGAATGCTTACGAAATTGTGTTGGTGAGTTAGGCATGGACACTAGGTAGCCCTTGGTGACCAGAAAAGAAATCTCAAATTGCTTAGGTGATCACCACAAGGCGTATTACACGCATATATGAATGTACATACAAAGTATATACATTGGCAATAGGGGGGAAATTTTGGTCGACATCAAAATGCATCCTTTTGCTATCAGAAGGTAGCTACCAGGTCCAGGAGTGTGTCTGTGCATTTGGATTTCAGCTATGATGCATCACGGGAACACAGGAGAGGCCGTGGTGACAAGACCAAAAATTGACATTTTTTGGGCTTGTCACCACGAGGCTTATAGCGCACTCAGGACAATCAGAATGCTTGCGAAATTGTGTTGGTGAGTTAGGCATGGACACTAGGTAGCCCTTGGTGACCAGAAAAGAAATCTCAAATTGCTTAGGTGATCACCACAAGGCGTATTACACGCATATATGAATGTACATACAAAGTATATACATTCTATTATATGTGGCACTGGGGGGAAATTTTGGTCGACATCAAAATGCATCCTTTTTGCTATCAGAAGGTAGCTACCAGGTCCAGGAGTGTGTCTGTGCATTTGGATTTCAGCTATGATGCATCACGGGAACACAGGAGAGGCCGTGGTGACAAGACCAAAAATTGACATTTTTTGGGCTTGTCACCACGAGGCTTATAGCGCACTCAGGACAATCAGAATGCTTGCAAAATTGTGTTGGTGAGTTAGGCATGGACACTAGGTAGCCCTTGGTGACCAGAAAAGAAATCTCAAATTGCTTAGGTGATCACCCAAGGCGTAATACACTTATATATGAATCTACATACAAAGTATATACATTGGCAATAGGGGGAAATTTTGGTCGACATCAAAATGCATCCTTCGCATATATGAATCTACATACAAAGTATATTTATTGTATTATATGTGGCACTGGGGGGGAAATTTTGGTCGACATCAAAATGCATCCTTTTTGCTATCAGAAGGTAGCTACTAGGTCCAGGAGTGTGTCTGTGCATTTGGATTTGAGCTATGATGCATCACGGGAACACAGGAGAGGCCGTGGTGACAAGACCAAAAATTGACATTTTTTGGGCTTGTCACCACGAGGGTTATAGCGCACTCAGGACAATCAGAATGCTTACGAAATTGTGTTGGTGAGTTAGGCATGGACACTAGGTAGCCCTTGGTGACCAGAAAAGAAATCTCAAATTGTTTAGGTGATCACCCAAGGCGTAATACACTTATATATGAATCTACATACAAAGTATATACATTGGCAATAGGGGGAAATTTTGGTCGACATCAAAATGCAACCTTTTGCTATCAGAAGGTAGCTACCAGGTCCAGGAGTGTGTCTGTGCATTTGGATTTCAGCTATGATGCATCACGTGCACACAGGAGAGGCCGTGGTGACAAGACCAAAAATTGACATTTTTTGGGCTTGTCACCACGAGGCTTATAGCGCACTCAGGACAATCAGAATGCTTGCGAAATTGTGTTGGTGAGTTAGGCATGGACACTAGGTAGCCCTTGGTGACCAGAAAAGAAATCTCAAAATGCTTAGGTGATCACCACAAGGCGTATTACACGCATATATGAATCTACATACAAAGTATATTTATTGTATTATATGTGGCACTGGGGGGGAAATTTTGGTCGACATCAAAATGCATCCTTTTTGCTATCAGAAGGTAGCTACCAGGTCCAGGAGTGTGTCTGTGCATTTGGATTTGAGCTATGATGCATCACGGGAACACAGGAGAGGCCGTGGTGACAAGACAAAAAATTGACATTTTTTGGGCTTGTCACCACGAGGGGTATAGCGCACTCAGGACAATCAGAATGCTTACGAAATTGTGTTGGTGAGTTAGGCATGGACACTAGGTAGCCCTTGGTGACCAGAAAAGAAATCTTTAATTGCTTAGGTGATCACCCAAGGCGTAATACACTTATATATGAATCTACATACAAAGTATATACATTGGCAATAGGGGGAAATTTTGGTCGACATCAAAATGCAACCTTTTGCTATCAGAAGGTAGCTACCAGGTCCAGGAGTGTGTCTGTGCATTTGGATTTCAGCTATGATGCATCACGTGCACACAGGAGAGGCCGTGGTGACAAGACAAAAAATTGACATTTTTTGGGCTTGTCACCACGAGGCTTATAGCGCACTCAGGACAATCAGAATGCTTGCGAAATTGTGTTGGTAAGTTAGGCATGGACACTAGGTAGCCCTTGGTGACCAGCAAAGAAATCTTAAATTGCTTAGGTGATCACCCAAGGCGTAATACACGCATATATGAATCTACATACAAAGTATATACATTGGCAATAGGGGGAAATTTTGGTCGACATCAAAATGCATCCTTTTTGCTATCAGAAGGTAGCTACCAGGTCCAGGAGTGTGTCTGTGCATTTGGATTTCAGCTATGATGCATCACGGGAACACAGGAGAGGCCGTGGTGACAAGACCAAAAATTGACATTTTTTGGGCTTGTCACCACGAGGCTTATAGCGCACTCAGGACAATCAGAATGCTTGCGAAATTGTGTTGGTGAGTTAGGCATGGACACTAGGTAGCCCTTGGTGACCAGAAAAGAAATCTCAAATTGCTTAGGTGATCACCCAAGGCGTAATACACTTATATATGAATCTACATACAAAGTATATACATAGGCACTGGGGGGAAATTTTGGTCGACATCAAAATGCAACTTTTTGCTATCAGAAGGTAGCTACTAGGTCCAGGAGTGTGTCTGTGCATTTGAATTTCAGCTATGATGCATCACGTGCACACAGGAGAGGCCGTGGTGACAAGACAAAAAATTGACATTTTTTGGGCTTGTCACCACGAGGCTTAT
Source organism: Chondrilla cf. caribensis (assembly GCA_964020155.1). Taxonomy (NCBI): domain Eukaryota; kingdom Metazoa; phylum Porifera; class Demospongiae; order Chondrillida; family Chondrillidae; genus Chondrilla; species Chondrilla cf. caribensis. The sequence continues at coordinate 6,168,000 of OZ026549.1, read as the reverse complement.
AGCGCACTCAGGACAATCAGAATGCTTGCGAAATTGTGTTGGTAAGTTAGGCATGGACACTAGGTAGCCCTTGGTGACCAGAAAAGAAATCTTTAATTGCTTAGGTGATCACCCAAGGCGTAATACACTTATATATGAATCTACATACAAAGTATATACATTGTATTATATGTGGCACTGGGGGGAAATTTTGGTCGACATCAAAATGCATTATTTTTGCTATCAGAATGTAGCTACCAGGTCCAGGAGTGTGTCTGTGCATTTGGATTTCAGCTATGAGGCATCACGTGCACACAGGAGAGGCCGTGGTGACAAGACAAAAAATTGACATTTTTTGGGCTTGTCACCACGAGGCTTATAGCGCACTCAGGACAATCAGAATGCTTGCGAAATTGTGTTGGTGAGTTAGGCATGGACACTAGGTAGCCCTTGGTGACCAGAAAAGAAATCTCAAATTGCTTAGGTGATCACCCAAGGCGTAATACACGCATATATGAATGTACATACAAAGTATATACATTGGCAATAGGGGGAAATTTTGGTCGACATCAAAATGCAACTTTTTGCTATCAGAAGGTAGCTACCAGGTCCAGGAGTGTGTCTGTGCATTTGGATTTCAGCTATGATGCATCACGTGCACACAGGAGAGGCCGTGGTGACAAGACCAAAAATTGACATTTTTTGGGCTTGTCACCACGAGGCTTATAGCGCACTCAGGACAATCAGAATGCTTGCGAAATTGTGTTGGTGAGTTAGGCATGGACACTAGGTAGCCCTTGGTGACCAGAAAAGTAATCTCAAATTGCTTAGGTGATCACCACAAGGCGTATTACACGCATGTATGATTGTACATACAAAGTATATACATTCTATTATATGTGGCACTGGGGGGGAAATTTTGGTCGACATCAAAATGCATCCTTTTTGCTATCAGAAGGTAGCTACCAGGTCCAGGAGTGTGTCTGTGCATTTGGATTTCACCTATGATGCATCACGGGAACACAGGAGAGGCCGTGGTGACAAGACCAAAAATTGACATTTTTTGGGCTTGTCACCACGAGGCTTATAGCGCACTCAGGACAATCAGAATGCTTGCGAAATTGTGTTGGTGAGTTAGGCATGGACACTAGGTAGCCCTCGGTGACCAGAAAAGTAATCTCAAATTGCTTAGGTGATCACCACAAGGCGTATTACACGCATATATGATTGTACATACAAAGTATATACATTCTATTATATGTGGCACTGGGGGGGAAATTTTGGTCGACATCAAAATGCATCCTTTTTGCTATCAGAAGGTAGCTACCAGGTCCAGGAGTGTGTCTGTGCATTTGGATTTGAGCTATGATGCATTACGTGCACACAGGAGAGGCCGTGGTGACAAGACCAAAAATTGACATTTTTTGGGCTTGTCACCACGAGGCTTATAGCGCACTCAGGACAATCAGAATGCTTACGAAATTGTGTTGGTGAGTTAGGCATGGACACTAGGTAGCCCTTGGTGACCAGAAAAGTAATCTCAAATTGCTTAGGTGATCACCCAAGGCGTAATACACGCATATATGAATGTACATACAAAGTATATACATTGGCAATAGGGGGAAATTTTGGTCGACATCAAAATGCAACTGTTTGCTATCAGAAGGTAGCTACCAGGTCCAGGAGTGTGTCTGTGTATTTGGATTTGAGCTATGATGCATCACGTGCACACAGGAGAGGCCGTGGTGACAAGACCAAAAATTGACATTTTTTGGGCTTGTCACCACGAGGGTTATAGCGCACTCAGGACAATCAGAATGCTTGCGAAATTGTGTTGGTGAGTTAGGCATGGACACTAGGTAGCCGTTGGTGACCAGAAAAGAAATATCAAATTGTTTAGGTGATCACCCAAGGCGTAATACACTTATATATGAATCTACATACAAAGTATATACATTGGCAATAGGGGGAAATTTTGGTCGACATCAAAATGCAACCTTTTGCTATCAGAAGGTAGCTACCAGGTCCAGGAGTGTGTCTGTGCATTTGGATTTCAGCTATGATGCATCACGTGCACACAGGAGAGGCCGTGGTGACAAGACAAAAAATTGACATTTTTTGGGCTTGTCACCACGAGGCTTATAGCGCACTCAGGACAATCAGAATGCTTGCGAAATTGTGTTGGTGAGTTAGGCATGGACACTAGGTAGCCCTTGGTGACCAGAAAAGAAATCTCAAATTTCTTAGGTGATCACCCAAGGCGTAATACACTTATATATGAATCTACATACAAAGTATATACATTGGCAATAGGGGGAAATTTTGGTCAACATCAAAATGCAACCTTTTGCTATCAGAAGGTAGCTACCAGGTCCAGGAGTGTGTCTGTGTATTTGGATTTGAGCTATGATGCATCACGTGCACACAGGAGAGGCCGTGGTGACAAGACAAAAAATTGACATTTTTTGGGCTTGTCACCACGAGGCTTATAGCGCACTCAGGACAATCAGAATGCTTACGAAATTGTGTTGGTGAGTTAGGCATGGACACTAGGTAGCCCTTGGTGACCAGAAAAGAAATCTCAAATTGTTTAGGTGATCACCCAAGGCGTAATACACTTATATATGAATCTACATACAAAGTATATACATTGGCAATAGGGGGAAATTTTGGTCGACATCAAAATGCAACCTTTTGCTATCAGAAGGTAGCTACCAGGTCCAGGAGTGTGTCTGTACGTTTGGATTTGAGCTATGATGCATCACGGGAATACAGGAGAGGCCGTGGTGACAAGACCAAAAATTGACATTTTTTGGGCTTGTCACCACGAGGCTTATAGCGCACTCAGGACAATCAGAATGCTTGCGAAATTGTGTTGGTGAGTTAGGCATGGACACTAGGTAGCCCTTGGTGACCAGAAAAGAAATCTCAAAATGCTTAGGTGATCACCACAAGGCGTATTACACGCATATATGAATCTACATACAAAGTATATACATTGTATTATATGTGGCACTGGGGGGGAAATTTTGGTCGACATCAAAATGCATCCTTTTTGCTATCAGAAGGTAGCTACCAGGTCCAGGAGTGTGTCTGTGCATTTGGATTTGAGCTATGATGCATTACGTGCACACAGGAGAGGCCGTGGTGACAAGACAAAAAATTGACATTTTTTGGGCTTGTCACCACGAGGCTTATAGCGCACTCAGGACAATCAGAATGCTTACGAAATTGTGTTGGTGAGTTAGGCATGGACACTAGGTAGCCCTTGGTGACCAGAAAAGAAATCTCAAATTGTTTAGGTGATCACCCAAGGCGTAATACACTTATATATGAATCTACATACAAAGTATATACATTGGCAATAGGGGGAAATTTTGGTCGACATCAAAATGCAACCTTTTGCTATCAGAAGGTAGCTACCAGGTCCAGGAGTGTGTCTGTGCATTTGGATTTCAGCTATGATGCATCACGGGAACACAGGAGAGGCCATGGTGACAAGACCAAAAATTGACATTTTTTGGGCTTGTCACCACGAGGGTTATAGCGCACTCAGGACAATCAGAATGCTTGCGAAATTGTGTTGGTGAGTTAGGCATGGACACTAGGTAGCCCTTGGTGACCAGAAAAGAAATCTCAAATTGCTTAGGTGATCACCCAAGGCGTAATACACTTATATATGAATCTACATACAAAGTATATACATAGGCACTGGGGGGAAATTTTGGTCGACATCAAAATGCAACTTTTTGCTATCAGAAGGTAGCTACCAGGTCCAGGAGTGTGTCTGTGCATTTGAATTTCAGCTATGATGCATCACGTGCACACAGGAGAGGCCGTGGTGACAAGACCAAAAATTGACATTTTTTGGGCTTGTCACCACGAGGGTTATAGCGCACTCAGGACAATCAGAATGCTTGCGAAATTGTGTTGGTGAGTTAGGCATGGACACTAGGTAGCCCTTGGTGACCAGAAAAGAAATCTCAAATTGCTTAGGTGATCACCACAAGGCGTATTACACGCATATATGAATGTACATACAAAGTATATACATTCTATTATATGTGGCACTGGGGGGAAATTTTGGTCGACATCAAAATGCATCCTTTTTGCTATCAGAAGGTAGCTACTAGGTCCAGGAGTGTGTCTGTACATTTGAATTTCAGCTATGATGCATCACGTGCACACAGGAGAGGCCGTGGTGACAAGACCAAAAATTGACATTTTTTGGGCTTGTCACCACGAGGCTTATAGTGCACTCAGGACAATCAGAATGCTTGCGAAATTGTGTTGGTGAGTTAGGCATGGACACTAGGTAGCCCTTGGTGACCAGAAAAGAAATCTCAAATTGCTTAGGTGATCACCCAAGGCGTAATACACTTATATATGAATCTACATACAAAGTATATACATTGGCAATAGGGGAAATTTTGGTCGACATCAAAATGCATCATTTTTGCTATCAGAAGGTAGCTACCAGGTCCAGGAGTGTGTCTGTGCATTTGGATTTCAGCTATGATGCATCACGTGCACACAGGAGAGGCCGTGGTGACAAGACCAAAAATTGACATTTTTTGGGCTTGTCACCACGAGGCTTATAGCGCACTCAGGACAATCAGAATGCTTGCGAAATTGTGTTGGTGAGTTAGGCATGGACACTAGGTAGCCCTTGGTGACCAGAAAAGAAATCTCAAATTGCTTAGGTGATCACCACAAGGCGTATTACACGCATATATGAATGTACATACAAAGTATATACATTCTATTATATGTGGCACTGGGGGGGAAATTTTGGTCGACATCAAAATGCATCCTTTTTGCTATCAGAAGGTAGCTACTAGGTCCAGGAGTGTGTCTGTGCATTTGGATTTCAGCTATGATGCATCACGTGCACACAGGATAGGCCGTGGTGACAAGACCAAAAATTGACATTTTTTGGGCTTGTCACCACGAGGGTTATAGCGCAATCAGGACAATCAGAATGCTTGCGAAATTGTGTTGGTGAGTTAGGCATGGACACTAGGTAGCCCTTGGTGACCAGCAAAGAAATCTCAAATTGTTTAGGTGATCACCCAAGGCGTATTACACGCATATATGAATCTACATACAAAGTATATACATTGGCACTGTGGGGAAATTTTGGTCGACATCAAAATGCAACCTTTTGCTATCAGAAGGTAGCTACCAGGTCCAGGAGTGTGTCTGTGCATTTGGATTTCAGCTATGATGCATCACGTGCACACAGGAGAGGCCGTGGTGACAAGACCAAAAATTGACATTTTTTGGGCTTGTCACCACGAGGCTTATAGCGCACTCAGGACAATCAGAATGCTTGCGAAATTGTGTTGGTGAGTTAGGCATGGACACTAGGTAGCCCTTGGTGACCAGAAAAGAAATCTCAAATTGCTTAGGTGATCACCAAAAGGCGTAATACACTTATATATGAATCTACATACAAAGTATTATACATTGGCAATAGGGGGAAATTTTGGTCGACATCAAAATGCATCCTTTTTGCTATCAGAAGGTAGCTACCAGGTCCAGGAGTGTGTCTGTGCATTTGGATTTCAGCTATGATGCATCACGTGCACACAGGAGAGGCCGTGGTGACAAGACCAAAAATTGACATTTTTTGGGCTTGTCACCACGAGGCTTATAACGCACTCAGGACAATCAGAATGTTTCCGAAATTGTGTTGGTGAGTTTGGTATGGACACTGGGTAGCCCTTGGTGACCAGAAAAGAAATCTCAAATTGCTTAGGTGATCACCACAAGGCGTATTACACGCATATATGAATGTACATACAAAGTATATACATTCTATTATATGTGGCACTGGGGGGAAATTTTGGTCGACATCAAAATGCATCCTTTTTGCTATCAGAAGGTAGCTACCAGGTCCAGGAGTGTGTCTGTGCAATTGGATTAGAGCTCTGATGCATCACGTGCACACAGGAGAGGCCGTGGTGACAACTCAAAAAATTGACATTTTTTGGCTTGTCACCACGAGGCTTATAACGCACTCAGGACAATCAGAATGCGTACGGAATTGTGTTGATTCATGAGTTTGGCATGGACACTGGGTAGCCCTTGGTGACCAGACAAGAAATTGTTACTCGATACTCTCCCATACATTGAAAAAATTGAAAAAATATTAAGCACCTTCCAATGTAACTGAAGTTAAGGGTCACCTATTGAGATGGGAATTGTTTCAAAAGTTAGCTCACGTCCCCTGCTAGGTCTGTCTGAAATATCAAATTGACACGCCCCCTCCCCCATGAGCTATGCAAAAAGGTGCTTAGCGTTTTATCTCCTATACTCTCCCATACATTGAAAAAATATTAAGCACCTTCCAATGTAGCTGGGGTTACGTGTCATCTATTGAGATGGGAATTGTTTCAGAAGTTAGTTCACGTCCCTGCCTAGATCTGTCTAAAATATCAAGTTGACACGCCCCCTCCCCCATGAGCTATGCAAAAAGGTGCTTAGCGTTTTATCTCCTATACTCTCCCATACATTGAAAAAATATTAAGCACCTTCCAATGTAACTGGAGTTACGGGTCACCTATTGAGATGGGAATTGTTTCAGAAGTTAGTTCACGTCCCTAGCTAGGTCTGTCTAAAATATCAAGTTGACACGCCCCTTCTCTAATGAGCTATGAAAAAAGGTGCTTAGCGTTTTATCTCCTATACTCTCCCGTACATTGAAAAAAAATATTAAGCACCTTCCAATGTAACTGGAGTTACGGGTCACCTATTGAGACCTTCTTGATATCTTCTCTTTGCAGAGGAATACTGCTATGTCCCTTACAGTGTTCGCGCATTCTCCGACGAAGTTTCTATCACAGGAAAGCAATAATACACATACAGTCTGGAATGTAGGAAAACTTTACATACCCTCGGGTTTTATAGTATTAAAAACTGAAGACTTTGTAAAGCTCCCTCGCCGTAGCTACGAGCTACGTAGCTCCACCATCTTCGAGTATATTCGAATTTAGGATTTACTGCAACATCATATAATATGCAATTCCTACGCGTAACTACTACAGTGAATTTATATTATTTATATTGTGCGAACAAAATGGCCGATTTCAAAACGCCGACAATTAGAATTTGAGCGCAAAGACTTCAATGAGCTTTAAATCTTCACCGAAGGTTCTTCTAAACCTATTAGAGACGATCAAGTGATTCGAGTGCCTGTGGGTGGCCTATTCTGGCGAATTGAACATTGAGGGCAACTTTAAATAGCGCAGATAATAATAATAAAATAGATAGGTCACGGTGGCGGGGTGGTCAGGTGACACGACTCTAGGCTCCAGGTCGCGGGTTCGAATCCTCAAAAGGACGGTTTTTTTCTCTGAAAAAAAATAGCTCACTTCCTGGTGGTCAGTCGCATACTCTCTACAAAGAACCGTAGGGGGGGAGCTTTGGGACTCGCGGCTGACCTCCCAGCTAGAATAGTGTCTTCTGCATTCGTGGAATGACGCAAGTACACAGTCTCTGTGGAAAGTCCCTGTGAAGCTCTACATATATAGGTGTCTTTGACCCTGAGTGGGTGACTTTTTTATTAATTACAAATCCGACAATTTCTTCATTTCATTAATGTGATCATTATAATACAGTATTTTGATACTTGAACAAATTATGGACAACATAAGGTTGGAAAGAGTGAAAGCTATTGCTACACCCACATACTACCATTTTAACTAATATTTATTATGTAATTATGTGTTTATTTTAATTGTCAATAACGAGTATCTATGGCCTAAATAAGTATACCCAACTTAACCTAAGTGACAGTCAATTAGAACAGAGGGAATGGGTATTTCCTGTGAAGGTGTAAAAGGGGTGGGTCCTGTATTGATGTTACGGCGTTAAAATCAAGATGCTGATTGTCCCACATGTAGTTAAATTTGATATTAATTTTAACAAAGCCAAAAGGTTTCAAAATGAAAGTATGTCAGTCACCTTTATCAGTTTGGAACACTTACGTATGTTTGCAACAATTTCAACTGAGGAATAATATGACTGAATCAACTTTTTGCATTTTATTAATAAGTAGAATGGTAAATTCAAAAGTTCTCAATTCTTGTTACTGCCAATGCAAAGAACTGTGATATTTCTCTGGAAGTGTTTGGAGAAGACCTGCAGGAAGGCAAGAGCAGAGCATTCACACTTTACATACCAGCTACAGGTATGCACCTAGTGACCCTCTCACCTCAGTCCTTCAATACTGTCCTACTAAACAGTTTGGAGAAGTACCTCTGGAGAGATAAAAATATGTTCACAACAATTTGACTATTTCAGTGGACACAGCTGACCTGTCCTGAATCACAGGTCCAGGAGTGTGTCTGTGCATTTGGATTTCAGCTACGATGCATCACGTGCACACAGGAGAGGCCGTGGTGACAACTCAAAAAATTGACATTTTTTGGGCTTGTCACCACGAGGCTTATAGCGCACTCAGGACAATCAGAATGCTTACGAAATTGGGTTGGTGAGTTAGGCATGGACACTAGGTAGCCCTTGGTGACCAGAAAAGAAATCTCAAATTGCTTAGGTGATCACCACAAGGCGTAATACACTTATATATGAATCTACATACAAAGTATTATACATTGGCAATAGGGGGAAATTTTGGTCGACATCAAAATGCATGATTTTGCTATCAGAAGGTAGCTACCAGGTCCAGGAGTGTGTCTGTGCATTTGGATTTCAGCTATGATGCATCACGTGCACACAGGAGAGGCCGTGGTGACAAGACCAAAAATTGACATTTTTTGGGCTTGTCACCACGAGGCTTATAGTGCACTCAGGACAATCAGAATGCTTACCAAATTGTGTTGGGGAGTTAGGCATGGACACTAGGTAGCCCTTGGTGACCAGCAAAGAAATATCAAATTGCTTAGGTGATCACCCAAGGCGAAATACACGCATATATGAATCTACATACAAAGTATATATATATTGGTAATAGGGGGAAATTTTGGTCGACATCAAAATGCATCTTTTTGCTATCAGAAGGTAGCTACCAGGTCCAGGAGTGTGTCTGTGCATTTGGATTTCAGCTATGATGCATCACGTGCACACAGGAGAGGCCGTGGTGACAAGACCAAAAATTGACATTTTTTGGGCTTGTCACCACGAGGCTTATAGTGCACTCAGGACAATCAGAATGCTTACCAAATTGTGTTGGGGAGTTAGGCATGGACACTAGGTAGCCCTTGGTGACCAGCAAAGAAATATCAAATTGCTTAGGTGATCACCCAAGGCGTAATACACGCATATATGAATCTACATACAAAGTATATATATATTGGTAATAGGGGGAAATTTTGGTCAACATCAAAATGCAACTTTTTGCTATCAGAAGGTAGCTACCAGGTCCAGGAGTGTGTCTGTGCATTTGGATTTGAGCTATGATGCATCACGTGCACACAGGAGAGGCCGTGGTGACAAGACCAAAAATTGACATTTTTTGGGCTTGTCACCACGAGGCTTATAGCGCACTCAGGACAATCAGAATGTTTCCGAAATTGTGTTGGTGAGTTTGGTATGGACACTGGGTAGCCCTTGGTGAAAAGAAAAGAAATCGTTACTCGATACTCTCCCATACATTGAAAAAATTGAAAAAATATTAAGCACCTTCCAATGTAACTGGGGTTAAGGGTCACCTATTGAGATGGGAATTGTTTCAGAAGTTAGTTCACGTCACCAGCTAGGTCTGTCTAAAATATCAAGTCGACACGCCCCCTCCCCCATGAGCTATGCAAGAAGGTGCTTAGCATTTTATCTCCTATACTCTCCCATACATTGAAAAAATATTAAGCACCTTCCAATGTAACTGGAGTGATGGGTCACCTATTGAGATGGGAATTGTTTCAGAAGTTAGTTCACATCCCCAGCTAGGTCTGTCTGAAATATCAAGTTGACACGCCCCCTCTCCCATGAGTTATGCAAAAAGGTGCTTAGCGTTTTATCTCCTATACTCTCCCATACATTGAAAAAATATTAAGCACCTTCCAATGTAACTGGAGTTACGGGTCACCTATTGAGATGGGAATTGTTTCAAAAGTTAGTTCACATCCCCAGCTAGGTTTGTCTGAAATATCAAGTTGACACGCCCCCTCCCCCATGAGTTATGCAAAAAGGTGCTTAGCGTTTTATCTCCTATACTCTCCCATACATTGACAAAATATTAAGCACCTTCCAATGTAGCTGGGGTTACGGGTCACCTATTGAGATGGGAATTGTTTCAAAAGTTAGTTCACATCCCTAGCTAGGTCTGTCTGAAATATCAAGTTGACACGCCTCCTCCCCCATGAGCTATGCAAAAAGGTGCTTAGCGTTTTATCTCCTATACTCTCCCATACACGTATATATGAATGTACATACAAAGTATATACATTCTATTATATGTGGCACTGGGGGGAAATTTTGGTCGACATCAAAATGCATCTTTTTTGCTATCAGAAGGTAGCTACTAGGTCCAGGAGTGTGTCTGTGCACTCAGATTTGAGCTATGATGCATCACATGCACACAGGAGAGGCCGTGGTGACAACTCAAAAAATTGACATTTTTTGGCTTGTCACCACGAGGCTTATAGTGCACTCAGGACAATAAGAATGTTTACGAAATTGTGTTGGTGAGTTTGACATGGACACTGGGTAGCCCTTGGTGAACAGAAAAGAAATCTCAAATTGCTTAGGTGATCACCACAAGGCGTATTACATGCATATATGAATGTACATACAAAGTATATACATTCTATTATATGTGGCACTGGGGGGAAATTTTGGTCGACATCAAAATGCATTCTTTTTGCTATCAGAATGTAGCTACTAGGTCCAGGAGTGTGTCTGTGCACTCGGATTTGAGCTATGATGCATCACGTGCACACAGGAGAGGCCGTGGTGACAACTCAAAAAATTGACATTTTTTGGCTTGTCACCACGAGGCTTATAGCGCACTCAGGACAATCGGAATGCCTTCGAAATTGTGTTGGTGAGTTTGGTATGGACACTAGGTAGCCCTTGGTGACCAGACAAGAAATCGTTACTCGATACTCTCCCATACATTGAAAAAATTGAAAAAATATTAAGCACCTTCCAATGTAACTGGAGTTATGGGTCACCTATTGAGATGGGAATTGTTTCAGAAGTTAGTTCACGTCCCTAGCTAGGTCTGTCTAAAATATCAAGTTGACATGTCCCCACTCTCACGAGCTATGCAAAAAGGTGCTTAGCATTTTCTCTCCTATACTCACGCCCCCTCCCCCATGAGCTTGTCACCTATTGAGATGGGAATTGTTTCAAAAGTTAGTTCACGTCCCTAGCTAGGTCTGTCTAAAATATCAAGTTGACATGCCCCCTCTCTCATGAGCTATGAAAAAAGGTGCTTAGCGTTTTATCTCCTATACTCTCCCATACATTGAAAAAAAATATTAAGCACCTTCCAATGTAGTTGGAGTTACGGGTCACCTATTGAGATGAGAATTATTTCAGACGTTAGTTCACGTCCCTAGCTAGGTCTGTCCAAAATATCAAGTTGACACGCCCCCTCTCTAATGAGCTATGAAAAAAGGTGCTTAGCATTTTATCTCCTATACTCTCCCATACATTGAAAAAATATTAAGCACCTTCCAATGTAACTGGAGTGATGGGTCACCTATTGAGATGGGAATTGTTTCAGAAGTTAGTTCACGTCCCTAGCTAGGTCTGTCTAAATTATCAAGTTGACACGCCCCCTCCCCCATGAGCTATGCAAAAAGGTGCTTAGCGTTTTATCTCCTATACTCTCCCATACATTGAAAAAATATTAAGCACCTTCCAATGTAGTTGGGGTTACGGGTCACCTATTGAGATGGGAATTGTTTCAGAAGTTAGTTCACGTCCCTGCCTAGATCTGTCTCAAATATCAAGTTGACACGCCCTCTCCCCCATGAGCTATGCAAAAAGGTGCTTAGCGTTTTATCTCCTATACTCTCCCATACATTGAAAAAATATTAAGCACCTTCCAATGCAACTGGAGTTACGGGTCACCTATTGAGATGGGAATTGTTTCAAAAGTTAGTTCACGTCCCTGCCGAGACCTGTCTGAAATATCAAGTTGACACGCCCCCTCCCCCATGAGTTATGCAAAAAGGTGCTTAGCATTTTCTCTCCTATACTCTCCCATACATTGAAAAAAAATATTAAGCACCTTCCAATGTAGTTGGAGTTACGGGTCACCTATTGAGATGTGAATTGTTTCAGAAGTTAGTTCACGTCCCTAGCTAGGTCTGTCTAAATTATCAAGTTGACACGCCCTCTCCCCCATGAGCTATGCAAAAAGGTGCTTAGCGTTTTATCTCCTATACTCTCCCATACATTGAAAAAATATTTAGCACCTTCCAATGCAACTGGAGTTACGGGTCACCTATTGAGATGGGAATTGTTTCAAAAGTTAGTTCACATCCCCAGCTAGGTCTGTCTGAAATATCAAGTTGACACGCCCCCTCTCTCATGAGCTATGCAAAAAGGTGCTTAGCGTTTTATCTCCTATACTCTCCCATACATTGAAAAAATATTGAGCACCTTCCAATGTAGTTGGGGTTACGGGTCACCTATTGAGATGGGAATTGTTTCAGAAGTTAGTTCACGTCCCTAGCTAGGTCTGTCTAAATTATCAAGTTGACACGCCTCCTCCCCCATGAGCTATGCAAAAAGGTGCTTAGCGTTTTATCTCCTATACTCTCCCATACATTGAAAAAATATTAAGCACCTTCCAATGTAACTGGAGTTACGGGTCACCTATTGAGATGGGAATTGTTTCAAAAGTTAGTTCACATCCCTAGCTAGGTCTGTCTGAAATATCAAGTTGACACGCCTCCTCCCCCATGAGCTATGCAAAAAGGTGCTTAGCGTTTTATCTCCTATACTCTCCCATACATTGAAAAAATATTAAGCACCTTCCAATGTAACTGGAGTTACGGGTCACCTATTGAGATGGGAATTGCTTTAGAAGTTAGTTCACGTCCCTGCCTAGGTCTGTCTGAAATATCAAGTCGACACGCCCCCTCCCCCATGAGCTATGCAAAAAGGTGCTTAGCGTTTTCTCTCCTATACTCTCCCATACATTGAAAAAATATTAAGCACCTTCCAATGTAGCTGGGGTTACGGGTCACCTATTGAGATGGAAATTGCTTTAGAAGTTAGTTCACGTCCCTGCCTAGGTCTGTCTGAAATATCAAGTCGACACGCCCCCTCCCCCATGAGCTATGCAAAAAGGTGCTTAATGTTTTATCTCCTATACTCTCCCATACACGTATATATGAATGTACATACAAAGTATAATTATACATTCTATTATATGTGGCACAGGGGGGAAATTTTGGTCGACATCAAAATCATCCTTTTTGCTATCAGAAGGTAGCTACTAGGTCCAGGAGTGTGTCTGTACATTCGGATTTGAGCTATGATGCATCACGTGCACACAGGAGAGGCCGTAGTGACAAGTCAAAAATTGACATTTTTTTGCTTGTCACCACGAGGCTTATAGCGCACTCAGGACAATAAGAATGTTTACGAAATTGTGTTGGTGAGTTTGGCATGGACACTGGGTAGCCCTTGGTGACCAGAAAAGAAATCTCAAATTGCTTAGGTGATCACCACATGTGGCATATGGGCACTGGGGGGAATTTTTGGTCGACATCAAAATGCATCTTTTTTGTTATCAGAATGACTGTACTAGGTCAAGGAGTGTGTCTGTGCATTCGTATTTCTCAAACTTCCTGAGAAGACGGCCATGCTGGTGTCAGAGGGAAAGGGGGGTCACTGACACCTATGTCACCAGTGGGAAATACAAAATGGCATGTGCTGGTCGACGAGATACGTACCTAAATACCTGACCCATCATAGTATAATGCCGTGTGCTAGATTTGGTATACATAATATAACTTATTGTGTTGACATTGTGATAATAGATTATTGTAAAACAGGTACTGGCAATAGTTCTATTTTGATGTGTGTGTTTGCAGTGCTACACAGAACTATTAATTTTGCATGTGGAGGTCTGTCTTGTTTCCCACCAGAACAAGTGGTACTCTGAGAGCAGATGTAATACTTGAGTATGATAATCACAGTGGATCACATAATGATGCACTCACTGGTTACTACCGGTCATGTCCAGTATCTTGTCACGAATGATCTTCACTACTTCAAAACTGAACACAAAGCAAGTGAACATATTCTATCAGTTAATATACCTCAACCCATACCCTACACAACCACACCTCGAAGATGCAATTTGGTAATATCTTCTCTTTGCAGAGGAATACTGCTATGTCCCTTACAGTGTTCGCGCATTCTCCGACGAAGTTTCTATCACAGGAAAGCAATAATACACATACAGTCAGGAATGTAGGAAAACTTTACATACCCTTGGGTTTTATAGTATGAAACAGAAGACTTTGTAAAGTTCCTTTGCCGTAGCTACGAACTACGTAGCTCCACCATCTTCGAGTATATTCGAATTTAGGAAATACTGCAACATCATATAATATGCAATTCCTACGCGTAACTACTACAGTGAATTTATATTATTTATATTGTGCGAACAAAATGGCCGATTTCAAAACGCCGACAATTAGGATTTGGGCTAGAATTTGAGCGAAAAGACTTCAACGAACTTTAAATCTTCACCGAAGGTTCTTCTAAACCTATTAGAGACGATCAAGCGATTCGAGTGCCTGGGGGTGGCCTATTCTCCGAATTGAACATTGAGGGCAACTTTAAATAGCGCAGATAATAATAATAAAATAGATAGGTCACGGTGGCGGGGTGGTCAGGTGACACGACTCTAGGCTCCAGGTCGCGGGTTCGAATCCTCGAAAGGACGGTTTTTTTCTCTGAAAAAAAATAGCTCACTTCCTGGTGGTCAGTCGCATACTCTCTACAAAGAACCGTAGGGGGGAGCTTTGGGACTCGCGGCTGACCTCCCAGCTAGAATAGTGTCTTCTGCATTCGTGGAATGACGCAAGTACACAGTCTCTGTGGAAAGTCCCTGTAAAGCTCTCCATATATAGGTGTCTTTGACCCTGAGTGGGTGACTTTTTATTAATTACAAATCCGACAATTTCTTCATTTCATTAATGTGATCATTATAATACAGTATTTTGATACTTGAACAAATTATGGACAACATAAGGTTGGAAAGAGTGAAGGCTATTGCTACACCCACGTACTACCATTTTAACTAATATTTATTATGTAATTATGTGTTTATTTTAATTGTCAATAACGAGTATCTATGGCCTAAATAAGTATACCCAACTTAACCTAAGTGACAGTCGATTAGAACAGAGGGAATGGGTATTTCCTGTGAATGTGTAAAAGGGGTGGGTCCTGTATTGATGTTACGGCGTTAAAATCAAGATGCTGATTGTCCCACATGTAGTTAAATTTGATATTAATTTTTACAAAGCCAAAAGGTTTCAAAATGAAAGTATGTCAGTCACCTTTATCAGTTTGGAACACTTACGTATGTTTGCAACAATTTCAACTGAGGAATAATATGACTGAATCAACTTTTTGCATTTTATTAATAAGTAGAATGGTAAATTCAAAAGTTCTCAATTCTTGTTACTGTCAATGCAAAGAACTGTGATATTTCTCTGGAAGTTTTTGGAGAAGACCTGCAGGAAGGCAAGAGCAGAGCATTCACATTTTACATACCAGCTACAGGTATGCACCTAGTGACCCTCTCACCTCGGTCCTTCAATACTGTCCTACTAAACAGTTTGGAGAAGTACCTCTGGAGAGTTAAAAATATGTTCACAACGATTTGACTATTTCAGTGGACACTGCTGACCTGTCCTGAATCACAGGTAAAGGAGTGTGTCTGTGCAATCGGATTTGAGCTATGATGCATCACATGCACACAGGAGAGGCCGTGGTGACAACTCAAAAAATTGACATTTTTTGGCTTGTCACCACGAGGCTTATAGTGCACTCAGGACAATCAGAATGCTTACGAAATTGTGTTGGTGAGTTTGGTATGGACACGGGGTAGCCCTTGGTGAACAGAAAAGAAATCTCAAATTGCTTAGGTGATCACCACAAGGCGTATTACATGCATATATGAATGTACATACAAAGTATATACATTCTATTATATGTGGCACTGGGGGGAAATTTTGGTCGTCATCAAAATGCATCATTTTTGCTATCAGAAGGTAGCTACTAGGTCCAGGAGTGTGTCTGTGTAATCGGATTTGAGCTATGATGCATCACGTGCACACAGGAGAGGCCGTGGTGACAACTCAAAAAATTGACATTTTTTGGCTTGTCACCACGAGGCTTATAGCGCACTCAGGACAATCAGAATGCTTACGAAATTGTGTTGGTGAGATTGGCATGGACACTGGGTAGCCCTTGGTGAGCAGAAAAGAAATCTCAAATTGCTTAGGTGATCACCACAAGGCGTATTACACGCATATATGAATGTACATACAAAGTATATACATTCTATTATATGTGGCACTGGGGGGAAATTTTGGTCGTCATCAAAATGCATCATTTTTGCTATCAGAAGGTAGCTACTAGGTCCAGGAGTGTGTCTGTGTAATCGGATTTGAGCTATGATGCATCACGTGCACACAGGAGAGGCCGTGGTGACAACTCAAAAAATTGACATATTTATGCTTGTCACCACGAGGCTTATAGTGCACTCAGGACAATCAGAATGCTTACGAAATTGTGTTGGTGAGTTAGGCATGGACACTAGGTAGCCCATGGTGACCAGCAAAGAAATCTCAAAATGCTTAGGTGATCACCACAAGGCGTATTACATGCATATATGAATGTACATACAAAGTATATACATTCTATTATATGTGGCACTGGGGGGAAATTTTGGTCGTCATCAAAATGCATCATTTTTGCTATCAGAAGGTAGCTACTAGGTCCAGGAGTGTGTCTGTGTAATCGGATTTGAGCTATGATGCATCACGTGCACACAGGAGAGGCCGTGGTGACAACTCAAAAAATTGACATATTTATGCTTGTCACCACGAGGCTTATAGCGCACTCAGGACAATCAGAATGTTTACGAAATTGTGTTGGTGAGTTAGGCATGGACACTAGGTAGCCCATGGTGACCAGCAAAGAAATATCAAATTGCTTAGGTGATCACCCAAGGCGTAATACACGCATATATGAATCTACATTCAAAGTATATACATTGGCAATAGGGGGAAATTTTGGTCGACATCAAAATGCACCTTTTTGCTATCAGAAGGTAGCTACCAGGTCCAGGAGTGTGTCTGTGCATTTGGATTTCAGCTATGATGCATCACATGCACACAGGAGAAGCCGTGGTGACAACTCAAAAAATTGACATTTTTTTGCTTGTCACCATATACCTTATAGCGCACTCAGGACAATCAGAATGTTTACGAAATTGTGTTGGTGAGTTAGGCATGGACACTAGGTAGCCCTTGGTGACCAGCAAAGAAATCTCAAATTGCTTAGGTGATCACCCAAGGCGTAATACACGCATATATGAATCTACATACAAAGTATATACATTGGCAATAGGGGGAAATTTTGGTCGACATCAAAATGCAACTTTTTGCTATCAGAAGGTAGCTACCAGGTCCAGGAGTGTGTCTGTGCATTTGGATTTCAGCTATGATGCATCACATGCACACAGGAGAAGCCGTGGTGACAAGAAAAAAATTGACATTTTTTGGCTTGTCACCATATACCTTATAGCGCACTCAGGACAATCAGAATGTTTACGAAATTGTGTTGGTGAGTTAGGCATGGACACTAGGTAGCCCTTGGTGACCAGCAAAGAAATATCAAATTGCTTAGGTGATCACCACAAGGCGTAATACACGCATATATGAATCTACATATAAAGTATATACATTGGCAATAGGGGGAAATTTTGGTCGACATCAAAATGCAACTTTTTGCTATCAGAAGGTAGCTACCAGGTCCAGGAGTGTGTCTGTGCATTTGGATTTCAGCTATGATGCATCACGTGCACACAGGAGAGGCCGTGGTGACAAGACCAAAAATTGACATTTTTTGGGCTTGTCACCACGAGGCTTATAGCGCACTCAGGACAATCAGAATGCTTACCAAATTGTGTTGGTGAGTTAGGCATGGACACTAGGTAGCCCTTGGTGACCAGAAAAGAAATCTCAAATTGCTTAGGTGATCACCCAAGGCGTAATACACGCATATATGAATCTACATTCAAAGTATATACATTGGCAATAGGGGGAAATTTTGGTCGACATCAAAATGCAACTTTTTGCTATCAGAAGGTAGCTACCAGGTCCAGGAGTGTGTCTGTGCATTTGGATTTCAGCTATGATGCATCACGTGCACACAGGAGAGGCCGTGGTGACAAGAAAAAAATTGACATTTTTTTGGCTTGTCACCACGAGGCTTATAGTGCACTCAGGACAATCAGAATGCTTACCAAATTGTGTTGGGGAGTTAGGCATGGACACTAGGTAGCCCTTGGTGACCAGCAAAGAAATCTCAAATTGCTTAGGTGATCACCCAAGGCGTAATACACGCATATATGAATCTACATTCAAAGTATATACATTGGCAATAGGGGGAAATTTTGGTCGACATCAAAATGCAACTTTTTGCTATCAGAAGGTAGCTACCAGGTCCAGGAGTGTGTCTGTGCATTTGGATTTCAGCTATGATGCATCACGTGCACACAGGAGAAGCCGTGGTGACAACTCAAAAAATTGACATTTTTTTGCTTGTCACCATATACCTTATAGCGCACTCAGGACAATCAGAATGTTTACGAAATTGTGTTGGTGAGTTAGGCATGGACACTAGGTAGCCCTTGGTGACCAGCAAAGAAATATCAAATTGCTTAGGTGATCACCACAAGGCGTAATACACGCATATATGAATCTACATACAAAGTATATACATTGGCAATAGGGGGAAATTTTGGTCGACATCAAAATGCAACTTTTTGCTATCAGAAGGTAGCTACCAGGTCCAGGAGCGTGTCTGTGCATTTGGATTTCAGCTATGATGCATCACGTGCACACAGGAGAAGCCGTGGTGACAACTCAAAAAATTGACATATTTTTGGCTTGTCACCACGAGGCTTATAGCGCACTCAGGACAATCAGAATGTTTACGAAATTGTGTTGGTGAGTTAGGCATGGACACTAGGTAGCCCTTGGTGACCAGCAAAGAAATCTCAAATTGCTTAGGTGATCACCCAAGGCGTAATACACGCATATATGAATCTACATACAAAGTATATACATTGGCAATAGGGGGAAATTTTGGTCGACATCAAAATGCAACTTTTTGCTATCAGAAGGTAGCTACCAGGTCCAGGAGTGTGTCTGTGCATTTGGATTTCAGCTATGATGCATCACGTGCACACAGGAGAAGCCGTGGTGACAACTCAAAAAATTGACATTTTTTTGCTTGTCACCATATACCTTATAGCGCACTCAGGACAATCAGAATGTTTACGAAATTGTGTTGGTGAGTTAGGCATGGACACTAGGTAGCCCTTGGTGACCAGCAAAGAAATATCAAATTGCTTAGGTGATCACCACAAGGCGTAATACACGCATATATGAATCTACATACAAAGTATATACATTGGCAATAGGGGGAAATTTTGGTCGACATCAAAATGCAACTTTTTGCTATCAGAAGGTAGCTACCAGGTCCAGGAGCGTGTCTGTGCATTTGGATTTCAGCTATGATGCATCACGTGCACACAGGAGAGGCCGTGGTGACAACTCAAAAAATTGACATATTTTTGGCTTGTCACCACGAGGCTTATAGCGCACTCAGGACAATCAGAATGTTTACGAAATTGTGTTGGTGAGTTAGGCATGGACACTAGGTAGCCCTTGGTGACCAGCAAAGAAATATCAAATTGCTTAGGTGATCACCACAAGGCGTAATACACGCATATATGAATCTACATATAAAGTATATACATTGGCAATAGGGGGAAATTTTGGTCGACATCAAAATGCAACTTTTTGCTATCAGAAGGTAGCTACCAGGTCCAGGAGCGTGTCTGTGCATTTGGATTTCAGCTATGATGCATCACGTGCACACAGGAGAAGCCGTGGTGACAAGTCCAAATATTGACATTTTTTTGCTTGTCACCATATACCTTATAGCGCACTCAGGACAATCAGAATGTTTCGGAAATTGTGTTGGTGAGTTTGGCATGGACACTAGGTAGCCCTTGGTGACCAGCAAAGAAATCTCAAATTGATTAGGTGATCACCACAATGCACATTACACTTATATATGAATCTACATACAAAGTATATATTACCGTTTTCACATGGACACCGTAAAGCGGGTCGAACCCGAGTCGAACTCGGTTTAAAGCGAGTTAGTGCGTTCACATGACGTCACGAAACCGGGTCGAACCCGGGTTAAAATTCCGAGTCGAACCCTTGTAAAAAGTAGGGTTCAACCCGGTTGCAAGCGAGTTGAAAGTGAGTTAAAAATGGCGGAACTAGTAACACGAAAATTCTGTTCCAATTCCCTATCGAACCAGTTACCAGCAATGTCGGACGAAAGCGAAGGGCTTCTGGGCTTCATCCAGATAATTCTGCTGGCCTGACACGCGATCGAACGCCGAGCAAATAAGAAAGCCAAAAAATGAGCAGTCTACAAAGTCTGTACTGCCGCGAAGCTTGTGACAGTTCATAACTGCTCTACTTGTCATATACCTAACCTTTAGTTGCCGTCTACGAGCTCTACACCTCAGACGATGCCATAACAAATAAAAACGAAAAGAACGCCAACGTCGCCATTTTCTGGAATCAAATATTTACACAATATGCGAATCTTGTTATCCCCATGTGAACGGAAATCAGGTCAAAAGCGGGTCGAACCCGGTTTAAATCGACCCGGGTTCGACCCGCTTTACGGTGTCCATGTGAAAACGGTATATATTGGCAATAGGGGGAAATTTTGGTTGACATCAAAATGCAACTTTTTTGCTATCAGAAGGTAGCTACCAGGTCCAGGAGTGTGTCTGTGCATTCGGATTTGAGCTATGATGCATCACGTGCACACAGGAGAGGCTGTGGTGACAACTCAAAAAAATGACATTTTCTTGCTTGTCACCACGAGGCTTATAGCGCACTCAGGACAATCTCAATTCTTACCAAATTGTGTTGGTGAGTTTAGCACGGACACTGGCTAGCCCTTGGTGACCAGCAAAGAATTGTCCAATTGCTCAGGTCATCACCACAAGGCATATTACACTTATATACATACAAAAGTATATACATTTTATTATATGTGGTATATGGGCACTGGGGAGAATTTTTGGTCGACATCAAAATGCATCTTTTTTACTATCAGAAGGACCGTACTAGGTCAAGGAGTGTGTCTGTGCATTCGTATTTCTCAAACTTCCTGAGAAGACGGCCATGCTGGTGTCAGAGGGAAAGGGGGGTCACTGACACCTATGTCACCAGTGGGAAATACAAAATGGCATGTGCTGGTCGACGAGATACGTACCTAAATACCTGACCCATCATAGTATAATGCCGTGTGCTAGATTTGGTATACATAATATAACTTATTGTGTTGACATTGTGATAATAGATTATTGTAAAACAGGTACTGGCAATAGTTCTATTTTGATGTGTGTGTTTGCAGTGCTACACAGAACTATTAATTTTGCATGTGGAGGTCTGTCTTGTTTCCCACCAGAACAAGTGGTACTCTGAGAGCAGATGTAATACTTGAGTATGATAATCACAGTGGATCACAATGATGTACTCACTGGTTACTACCAGTCATGTCCAGTATCTTGTCACGAATGATCTTCACTACTTCAAAACTGAACACAAAGCAAGTGAACATATTCTATCAGTTAATATACCTCAACCCATACCCTACACAACCACACCTCGAAGATGCAATTTGGTAATATCTTCTCTTTGCAGAGGAATACTGCTATGTCCCTTACAGTGTTCGCGCATTCTCCGACGAAGTTTCTATCACAGGAAAGCAATAAGGGGGAGAAACACATTATTATTCGAATCAAAGAACAACAAATGTGATACAAAAAGGAAGCCTCGGACTCAGGGGTTACGTGAGGCGGTGACAAATAGTCACCGGGTGTTCACTGCCCTGGCAAGGTCTGGTCCCAATAGTTCATACAGTCAGGAATGTAGGAAAACTTTACATACCCTTGGGTTTTATAGTATGAAACAGAAGACTTTGTAAAGTTCCTTTGCCGTAGCTACGAGCTACGTAGCTCCACCATCTTCGAGTATATTCGAATTTAGGAAATACTGCAACATCATATAATATGCAATTCCTACGCGTAACTACTACAGTGAATTTATATTATTTATATTGTGCGAACAAAATGGCCGATTTCAAAACGCCGACAATTAGGATTTGGGCTAGAATTTGAGCGAAAAGACTTCAACGAACTTTAAATCTTCACCGAAGGTTCTTCTAAACCTATTAGAGACGATCAAGCGATTCGAGTGCCTGGGAGTGGCCTATTCTCCGAATTGAACATTGAGGGCAACTTTAAATAGCGCAGATAATATTAATAAAATAGATAGGTCACGGTGGCGGGGTGGTCAGGTGACACGACTCTAGGCTCCAGGTCGCGGGTTCGAATCCTCGAAAGGACGGTTTTTTTCTCTGAAAAAAAATAGCTCACTTCCTGGTGGTCAGTCGCATACTCTCTACAAAGAACCGTAGGGGGGAGCTTTGGGACTCGCGGCTGACCTCCCAGCTAGAATAGTGTCTTCTGCATTCGTGGAATGACGCAAGTACACAGTATCTGTGGAAAGTCCCTGTAAAGCTCTACATATATAGGTGTCTTTGACCCTGAGTGGGTGACTATTTTATTAATTACAAATCCGACAATTTCTTCATTTCGTTAATGTGATCATTATAATACAGTATTTTGATACTTGAACAAATTATGAACAACATAAGGTTGGAAAGAATGAAAACTATTGCTACACCCACGTACTACCGCTTTAACTAATATTTATTATGTAATTATGCGTCAATTTTAATTGTCAATAACAAGTATCTATGGCCTAAATAAGTATACCCAACTTAACCTAAGTGACAGTCGATTAGAACAGAGGGAATGGGTATTTCCTGTGAATGTGTAAAAGGGGTGGGTCCTGTATTGATGTTAAAGCGTTAAAATCATCCCACATGTAGTTGAATTTGACGTTTTACAAAGCCAAAAGGTTTCAAAATGAAAGTATGTCAGTCACCTTTATCAGTTTGTAACACTTACGAGCATTCGTATTTGACCTATGATGCATCACATGCACGCTGGAGAGGCCGTTGTGACAAGTCAAAAAATGACATTCTTTGCTTGTCACCATGAGGCTTATAGCACACTCAGGACAATCTCAATTCTTCACAAATTGTGTTGGTGAGTTTGGCATGGACACTGGCTAGCCCTTGGTGAACAGCAAAGAATTGTCCAATTGCTCAGGTGATCACCACAAGGCATATTACACTTATATACATACAAAAGTACATTCATTTTATTATAATATTAAGTGGTATATGGGCAAGTTCCTGTAAAGTTCTCCATATATAGGTGTTTTTGACCCTGAGTAAGTGATCCTTTCCATAAAAATGTGAATCCTACAATTCTTTCATTTTATTGCAATCATTTTATTTTGTACTTGAACAATAGAACATAATTATGACAAGTATGGTATTAATGAGTATCAAAGAGTTTGAAACTGTTTCTTCAGGTCTATCATCAACTGCCAATCACTTTTATGCAATCTTCTCTAAAGTATTCTTTGACAGCATCAATAGACTGCATACTTATCTGTATAGCAAAACAGTGTCAATAAAGTATGAGCATATTTTCTTGCCAAAGGCTTACTTTGCCAACAATGAGGTCAGCCTCATCAAAATGTCACCTAAGGAGTCTCCTTACATCTTTTCTTATCAAATCAGCTGGCCATGGTTGACCTTCATACTTGTTACAATGTCAACGTCACAAGACTAAACACTATATTGGATCACATCCAATTACCTGCATCCACTGAACACACAACCAGGAAGCACAAATAAATTGGAGTTAATATGGGACCAGATATTTGGGCCTTATTTAAACTACAGGAGGAAAGGGCTTCCAATGTGGGTTGAGTGATGACTGAGGCCGGGACATGAGTGCAATTGTCGTGTTTACTTGTTTCTTGGTGGAAAGACGAAGGTAAACACACTGTATAGACATTCTTTCCATCTTCATTTAACAAAGTTACGTTACACCTGGTGACCATATTTACTTACTACATATCTATTTCTTTCTTTTCTAATAAAGCTTTACACATGTCTGTCCGTGGTCTATACTTGGAGCCTTAATAGACCGGTCACCCTATCCCCTAACCCTAGACGACAGACAGAAGGGGTATTTCCTGTAAAAGCGCAAAAGGGGTGGGTCCTGTATTAATGTTAAGGCGGTAAAATCAAGATGCTGATTGTCTCGTAGTTGAATTCGAAATGTTTTCCAAGGCCAAAAGGTTTCAAAATAAAAGTAAGTCGGTCATCTTTACCGGTTTGGAACACTTATGTACTTTTAGTTTGCAGTTATTTGAACCACTTTCCCAATAGTACCTGATACACCAGGTGTGGGAGCGTACGACGTTCAGTTGGTAGACAAAAAGCGGAAATGCTATTTTGCAAAGTCAGAAAGATTTACTCACGATGCAGGTATGACTTAGGTGTATTTCTAGTTTCGCACGCGGTGTTGAAGTGCTTTCATTTTTCTCCATTGTAGGTTGTGTACCGTCACCGTCCTCTTTCGTAAGTGTGAAATCGCTGTGATGGCTATTGTATTATGTATCATGACTTATGGGTGTGTTGTTGGTGTAATCTACTTGTATCTCAGTCAAAAGGTAGATGGGTGTTCTTATTTGCACTGAGAGGCCATTCTTTCGTACGTATACTACATATGGTCCTGATACGGTGTTCGAGGGTTCAAATACTTTAATTTCTGAGGGTAAATAATGACTTGTTCTACAGTTCTTACATCTATCATTACGTGATGTAGAGGAACGCTTACCAGCTCAATGGTTCAGTTGGAGACTCGAAGCAAATGACAACAGAGGTGGACACGTTCAATGACGAAAGGTGAATAGCTGTTGATTTCCTATTTTGAATGTACTAAAATTACCCTCCATTTTTACAGTACTGAATCTGCATTAGAGGGATCCAATCAACATGTATTGTCATCCTCTGAAGATGAGGATATGAGCCAGCTCAAGTGTGATACAAAGTATGGTCTATCATGTTGAACCCCTTAGTGAGTGAACACTGAGAACTAAGGAAGTATTTTGTTATTCACAGGTCACTGCAGCAACAGTTACAAGAAGCCACAGAGACCAGAGCAGCTCTTGAAGTGGAACTTTTAGATGCAGTCAAGGAAAAGGATGACCTTCTAAAGTATGTTGAGCTGGATTATGTAACACTCTACAAAGAGTTGGCATGTTTCACTGTGCACAAATATACGTAATGCAAAATGTCTGGAATTACAATGGGAGGGGACGATCTCTATGCAAAGAAGACTCGAAGTGCAATGATGTAACTGACTTGTGTTGTATAATTCTCTAAAAAGTGGGAAAAACCCCTTTAGCCTCCAATAATTCTTTCCTGTCATCAAATGAATTGGATTATCAAGTGCAAGTTGAAACATGTTTTTTTTGACATGTAGCACCAACGAAGAAAATTACCAAGCTCTTCATTCTATGACTGCCAAATGCATTGAAATTGAAGAAGAATTGGGTTTGTGCAATATGTGCTATGTTTTTAAATTATTGGATGTTGTCTGCATTAATAATCATTGTTATTTCAGACCAGCAACGTAAGCAATACAAAGAGTCAATGTCGTTGCTCAAGGCAGAGCTACAAGTGGCTCAAGGAGCTCTTGCTCAAAGGTACATCTATACCATCATGGACCACAGTGTTGTTATCATGTGTTCTGTTTTTTTGTACAGAAACAAGGACTATGAATTGTTCAAAGAGGCTTATAGTCGTTTAGAAAAACAGTGTTTACTCCAGGAAGTAAACCAGAGGACACTGACTGCTGATATGGCACAGATGAAAGTAAATATGCGAAATATGGAAAGCGATCTTGAAGAGGCTGCGAGTAAAATCAGTTTAAAGGATGATGAAATCTTGAAGTTGAAAGACCAAGTAGTGTCTCTCGAACAAATGATTGAATGTAGAAGAGGTGAAGTCCAAGCCATGAACGATACACTGTGTGAAAGGGAGTTGTTACTGGCTACTTTGAGGGAAGAAATTGAAAGTCTGACCTCCACCAAGCAAACAATGTAAGCTGTGATAGGTCTAGTCATATAACATTATCCCATGCTATGTAACTGCTAATGCACAGAGATGACACAGAAGAGGTGCTACAAACAGATGTTGCCAAACTTGAACAAGAGTTGAAAGATCTGCAAGCAGAACTTACATTGTAAGTCGTAATTGTTGTTGCTCCTGAGAATGGAGTGTGTACTAATGTAACTAACCGTAATACATTCACAGGTGGAGAGACCGGTACCATGAAATAGATGATAAATATAGGCCCTACCAGATCCAAATAGATGCTCTGATGGAAGCTAATAGTGGACTGAAAGACCAAACTGAGTTGGCATTATCTGAGGTACGTATAACTATTTGTACATGTTGTAGCTTGAACCTTGTGTACACACCATGAACTGTGTAGAATGTGTACATTTGTATCTGTTACAGGCCACAAAATTCAGTTTGCAATATGCCCAACTTGTTGGGCATCAGAATAAGAAACAAAGGATCCATCACGTTGAGAAACTCACCAGAGAAAACATTGCTTTAAAAAGGGTATCCAATGTGTCTGTTTATTCATTTCAACTTAACACCAATTACCTACTTACTATAGGAAATTATGCGACTAAGGGAGGATGCTGTCAAAGTGAAAAGAGCAGCCAGGAAAACTACTGGAATGGAGAATGATCAGATAATACCCTTGTCCCTTCACAACACATGAAACTACTTTTGTATAACACTACACACATTATATTACATTATTAATTATACACATAAAAATAAAAAATCATAGAACAGTGTTTACAACATTAATGTTCTTGTAAGTTGTTTTCCTTGTCATCTACTTCTGAAAACTTCAAAGGAGAGCTCTTCTGTTGAGAAGGAGCCATGAAGCTTATTGCCAAAGGAAATAAAGAGTGACATTCTTCCTTGAACTTGTGGACAACATCTTCAGATGGTTCTCCGAAACTAGATTCCAGCATCTTCAAGACACTTGCACATACCTAAGTAACATTATCCCATTAATACTTTGGACTATTGAAACAAGACAACATGCATGCATACCGAAACACTCCTTCCCTTGTGAGTGATTTTCAAATCAGTTAACATCTCCAAAGCATCTTTGGCCTTTGAAGGATCTAGCTTTACCAGACATTTACACCCTGGAGAGGGGTGGACATTGGAATTAAAGTAACATTCACATTTAAGACGACAAATGCTATCACGCTTGGTGCTGCACAACTCATACCAGCCAGAATGTGGGGCAGGGAAACTCGATTAGCAGTGATAAAATCACTATTAAATTCCAACAGTGGTTTTCCTTGTAAAATGCTTGGAAGAGTTTGATCAATAACAGACAACACTATACTGTCCAGTTGACATTGGCGTTTGGTCACTAGAAGAAAAGCAAACAATCAATCGCCCGACTTCACTACAAGTTATGTAGGACCTCTGCTAACCTTCCATGCTCAAATCAACAATGTAGCCATGGAGTTCAGGGTTATTGCTGTCAATTGCATATGCTCTCCTCACAGCTTGTAGCATAAGGAGAATTTTACCTGTGATTAGCAAAGAATGAAAACAATAAGACGTGGTAGCCATTCAACTGATCTACTCCTCACCTCTTCTGGAGTGAATCTGGTAAGCCAATAGGTGAGTTTCGATGTGCTTTGAAGCAAAATACTGCAATGGCTTCAAGAATTTCAATGCTGCTTCTAATGGCTTTTCAATCTGGCAGTGAGTGTACCATCATTAGTAGAAAACAAGAAGTCATAATAATGATTAGCAGAAAAGAAATCCATTGAATCACAGAAGCTGGTACAAGGCAGAATGTGATTCCACAGGTTGAGGTACAAGGCACAACTTGAGGTAGGGTTATTGTACAACAAAAATTGGTAGAGGCTCATGATTGCTATGGTGTAGATAGGGGGAACCGGGTAATTCTTGAACGATCACGTAGCAGTGAAACAGATTGAAATGGTTGAAATGTAAGATGTTTCGACCGCAAAGGTCTTTGTCACTTACAATAATGGTTAGGGTTAGGGTATTGTACCTGACGAAGACCTTGCAGTCAAAACATTTTACATTGCAACCATTTCAATCTGTTTCACTGCTACGTGATCGCTCAAGAATTACCCAGTTTCCCCTTATTGTACAACATCAATGCACTTACAGCTACAAGCTCCTCTGGAACAAAATCATCTTTTTTCTCGGCCATCAAGTCCAATTTTTTATCATTTTCCACAGATTTACTCGCATCTTATAAAAATACATCCAAATAACTATCAATGAAAGATGTGATGTGAGTTTATGCCTCCAATACCTTTCTTGGATTCCTTCAATTGCTGATTTTTAGCCTTTAACTGAGCCTTCCTCTTCTTTTTCTCGCGCTTTTTCCGTTCTTCTACAGATAATTCACCTAAAACCACGGTGAACAATGTGAACAATGGCAGGTCTATTGAGGTGGTCGAGCTAACTCACTTTCATCATCATCATTGCCATTCTCCTGTTGCACACTACTAGGTTTGTCATAGAGAGTGATGTAGATCTATAAAGAGCTTTAGAATCACAGACTAGACATCAGCAACAAACTCATACTCTATGCACCTGAATAGCCAATCTAGCTGCACTGAAGTACAACAAATGTCCACAAACACTGTTCTCCATTTGAAGCATCCTGCACAAGATTGGTTACTGATATAAGCAATAAGTTGAGTAATGATCAACACAAAAGTACAAATGTTTCAGTTGTATCCCTGTTGATTAACAGGTATGTACAGCACATGTTTCTGAAAGCAAAATCTAAACCCAAGCCCACCCTGCCTGGATCTAGTGCAGACCAGGAGAGAGAGGGCTGCAATCAGTACTTGCCAGTCACCAGGTGATAATCGGTATTTGACCTTCAACACCTATTTCCCGTCACATCTCCATACACAGTTACCAAAGGGTCTATCCCATAGTGTTCACCAAAGGGACTACCCCACAGAGTGTAGCCAGGCACTCAGTGAGGGGTGAGAAGGTGTTTGATGTAGCATCACTTATTACAAGCCAAATGATCATTCACAAGAGGCTTTGGGTGAGCAATGCAGCCCAACACGCCCAGCAGAGAACTGTTCTTACCTGATGTACGGTCGGAGGGTCATCTTCCTCATACAGTAAGAATGGAAGTCAAATTGATCATCAACAATGTCTGTAAAGTGCTGAGTAGGAGGGAGGAATGTCAAGGAGGAGTATATGTCAAACATTCTCACACAAGAAAATGTACCTTGTCTATCTGGTAGCATTTCTTCAATGCCTCTCCCACTCTGCCAAGCCTAAAGTAGCTCCATGCAATGCACGTTTCAAACCAATTACATTCTGCATCATTAAGTGTCTCCAAAGGGGGAAGTCCTTCCTGCCATGGCGAAATCAGCTCTAATTGAGTCCTTACCAATGCCATTCATCACAGACGAATCCAACATACCCTGGTGAACAATGCTACTAGCTCCACTGCCTTTTCTATCTGGTTCACTCTCATGAGGTACTTACAACACTTGCAGTTGATGAAGCGATCAGCAGTGTCCAGTGACTGAGCCTCTTCCATCAGCTTAGCCGCAGTGATACAATCCCCACCATGCTACGCAAGGAGAGAGATGGTCCCAGACACACTCACCACTAACACAGTACAGACTGACCTTGTATATCTTAGCCTTCACCATGTAGAGCTCAGGCAGTGTAGGCGTGTGGTCGATTGCCTTGTCAATGAACTCCACTGCCTTAGCACTTTGCCCGATGTGGTCATAATGTTGTGCAAGATAATGTAACAGCCACAACTCCACTGACGGTGCAGCTGCACACTCATCTGCAGAAAATATACAGATATCTTACCAAGTATAGCATTGACTGTACAATCACTGTGTACAGTAACTTCTCTACACGCACACGTACACATGCCAAATACACACACACACACACACTGAACTGACCTTCCTTGCATAGTCTTCCATTTGAATGTAAACATGACAAGAACCCATCAACTATCGTTCCAATTATCTCCACCTACATGCATACATGTGCTCCTTTGTGGACATGTACGGCACAAAACAAGGATAAACATACTTTCTCAGGATCTTTGTAATGTTTTTTAAGTCGAACGAATATCGATGGAACACCTTTCAGAAAGGATACTTTCAGGAAGGAATGAACGCGAGAGGTGAACTGCTCGCCTGTGGAACAGAGGAAGACCATGACGGAGGAGAATTCACACACATACCATCACCAAGAGCTGACCTGTTGCTATGTCTAAGGGTAAAACCTTCAACAAACCAGAACTGGGAAACCTCTTTTGTAGCAATGAGTAGAGTTTTAGTCTCTTCTCTTCATCACCTACCATCAGGAGCAGGAACCATTAGGGACTGTACTAGACACAGATATCATCAACTCACTCAATGAAAGACACCTCTCCAGCATATCATAATAGAGTCGATTTTCTGTGTTTCTTGAAATCAGTTCAAAGTATATTTTCTGTGCTTCCTTCACGTTTCCCTTTGTCAAGTAAATACTCCCTACAGAGACCACAGGAGACATCACATACAAGAGATGTCCTTACTCACCAGTGAGTTACCAACCAAGCATCTCTTTAACTGCCAGTTCATCCCCAGTGGTGTCCTGGAACTCGGTGATGTGTCGCAAACAATCTTCTACTTTTCCTGCTTCCCACAGCATTTGGGCCTCGTACATAATCATCTCACTATACTCGTAGTCAACCTTGTGCTGAAGTGGAAAAGTCATAAAGTTTGCCCTAAACTTTGAGTATACACCCCTCACCTCATCCGCTGGCTTCTGTGTGGCCCTGTATTCAGCTAGCACACCCAGTGCAGTGTCATATTCCTTCAGCAGGTGGTAGGACAACACCAGTCCTATCCACGACCCTCGCTGAGTGGGACGGAGCTTCAGTAGCTGATGACGAGTCTCCTGAAATGGGTGAGTAGAGATGACGGGAACAAGAAGGAACAACACACAATTGAGATTAGACCACCTTAAATCCTTCTAAATCCCTCATTTGAAGTTGAAGCAGAGAAAGATCACGAAGTATCTGGATGTTCTCCTTATCCCACTTTAGAGCATTTCTGTAGCACTTGATTGCCTCATCATATTTTCTGTCTGACCTTTGAAGAAGTCCAAACACATGCCAACCTGACCACCAGTAAAGGGTGAATACACTTTGGTATTATACATGGAAATGGCCTAGCTTAGCACAGACAACAGTAACGAGGATTGACCCTGGAAGGTTGTAAGCCATCAATGAGGATACAGACATGACTCTTAAGGTCATTGCGCAATCCCTTCTTCACATGCTCATACGCCTCCTCTTTCCTCCCCATACAGTTCAAAATGAGTCCCTTCATTGCTAGTGTTTCTGGAAGTGCTCAACAAAATCACATTAACAACACTGGAAGTGGTCAAGCACAGCTCCTCACTCACCCCCATGTTCTGAACATTTCGGGTTGGAAAGAACTTGCTTGGCAAACTTTAAGCCACTTTTATATTGCTTACATTCGTAACTCCTCTATCGAAGGAATATCACATGGAACAGTGGTGAGTAGCAGATATTCCCTCACACACACACACACACACACACACACACACACACACACACACACACACACACACACACACACAAAACATATGGTATACACACACAACACCACACACTACACTCGCACACACACCGAACAAAACACACATACAGCAAAGAAAGAGCAAACAGCAATGCGACAGTGACCATAAGAGTCAATCAGTACAACCACAATCATCCACCAATACTCTACTGTGATAACCGGAGACCACACCCGTGGTGAACTCACTACGATCTTTTTGAACAGTCCAGCCTCCTTTTGAGGCAACTTGTCAGACATAATCCTCAAAAGTGTTGATATCCCCCTACTCTTCCTAACCTCCGAGGACTAGAACTCCACTCAGCAAACCATGTGTCCTAAACGTCACAACGCGTTTAATATTGCGCAATAGCCTAGTTGATAAAATGGCTGCCGACCAGGAGACTCAAACAACTACTGCAGAAACGCCAGTAGTCTCTTCTCCCACTGAACAAAATTTTAGAGACTTAATGGTCCAGGTGACTTCTTTAAGTGTATTTTGTACTTGCTGAAGGCAATGAGTGAACGAATGACCCAGTGTATAGGGGTATCGACTTTCGCGTTCTTGATCTCTCCCATTAGCCGTCTGTTGACTGGGACCAAGTACAGTGGGCACGCTTTTCGCCTAAGGAGACGCACATGTACGTACCCTTCGCTACGAAGCTGTCATCACCATGTCTTGTGTAAATTTATTTGAATTGCTAGCTATCGTTTGACCCACGTTCAGGCTGAAACATCGCATGATGGAACAGAAGCATCGCGGACACGAGATGATGCATCTAGAAATGATACTTATTTTCTTTGGATTCATCTTTGCTGCTCAGTTCTTGTTGGTGTTCTGGAAACTGAAGCACAGAAGGTCCTACCAGGTTAGTTGGGTGAGCCTCCCCACCTCCTGTTCATGTGATCATGTGATCTTTTATCTCACAAAGTTAGTGACCCTGTTTGGGTTGTGGATAATGCCTATTGTCATTTCAATTGGTGCTCTCTATGTTCGCATGATGGTGGTGTGGACTGTCTTCTCGGCAATAACAGGATTCTTCATTTTCAAGGCTACACGACGCAGTATTACAGGGAGTACACCAAGGTGATGCCATGGTAACCATTCTTTGTCAGGGACATGTAGTGTTAACATGTGTTCTGACTCCAGACTGGTGTACAGGTGGTTCCTGCTGGTGCATCAGGTCACCACAGTAGTGGCCATCTTGGGGTACGTTGTGATGGTTCTAGTTTTCTCTGGACTGGTCCTGGTCTTTGGGCTTAGTCTGGACAGCACCATGGAGTTTGCCTTGATGCTGCTGTTCTATGGTGTGTACTTTGGAGTGCTTGGACGGGATTGTGCCGAGATGTGTGTTGACCTGATGGCAGCTTCAATGAAGGTTAGCTCTGCTTCAACTGACGGTATTTTCTGTTACTAGTGTGTATCCACAATTGACTGCAACCTGTAGTATACCAGTTCTAAAGGTGCTTTCCCGGACACTACCCTTGTGGACAACATTTGTGCTGTATGTGAAAGGGAAATTTTATCAAATGAAGACAGTGCAGCCTCAGAAAGAGCTTATAAGTTGAACTGCAGACATGTGTATGTGTGTGTGTGTGTGTGTGTGTGTGTGTGCGTGTGCGTGTGTGTGTGTGTGTGTGTGTGTGATAACGATATTCATTTTCAATTTCCCATTTGTTATGTCTTATCTTTCAGATTTCATGAATTTTGTATCAGAGGGTGGTGCATGGTAGGGAAGAAGCAGACCTGTCCATACTGCAAGGAGAAGGTGGATTTGAAAGCAATGTTCAGAAACCCGTATCCTACCCTGACTAATACTTGTACTATGTTGTCCATCGTTGGTTTCACAATGCAACATTCCATACATTTTATTTGTGTATGTATAGTTGCATCTCCCCATGGGACTGGTTGTTGCTAATCCTTAATTCACACCAGATGGGAGAAACCACACATATTGTTTGGTCAAATGTTGGATGTGGTCCGGTACATGGTGGTGTGGTTCCCAATTATTTCCTTCTCTATACAAGCCGTGTATTATGTTTTAAAATTAGAATAGTTAATATCTTTACTATAGTTTTTAATTATCAACACTGTATGTAATTAAATTGTTTAATCAAAATCATAAATTATTAATAAATGGTTGACATTAGGTCCATTGATCACAAGGCAACTTTGTTGTGGTGTACACTGTCCACAGTGTCCAGCTGGTACCAGACAGTCTGGTGCTGGCACATGTGGTTCACATATTTGTTGATATGACGCAATGGCATAGTCTGTCTAGCTAGCCCACTTTAGGGCCTGCATAGTTGAACAGACCCCATCTACTGGATAAGAGCACCCCATCTCTGGATAAGAGCACCCCATCTACTGGATAAGAGCACCCCATCTACTGGATAAGAGCACCCCATCTACTGGATAGAGCACGTAGCACCCAGTTATCGCGTCACGTGACCACCCATGGTTAATTCAGAATAAAATGGCAGTCACAAGTAAAGTGCAACTGCAACTGGACGTGTATAGGATACTTGGTTTTTGTTCTCGTTGCTTCAGTTTACAGAATTCAAAATTTTCGTTGATTAACAGAAAATGCAGATTTCTGAGCTCGAGAACGGAAGACACGGTTTATTTGAGTGTATGAATATTCGACCAGTTTATTTTCGTACTCATTCTTCGACTGTTTTCTCCCCGTTTTCATCAGGGATGGGTGCAGTCTGTGAGAAAGCACAAAGAGCTGGTATTCATCAATATACGGTCGGGAAACTCGCCTCAAAGTCAGCAAGTGGTAGTCAATAGGAAGGACATCACCCAGGATCAGTGAGCAAGCATACATTTTTACTAAAAGTACTTTGCTAATTTTCATGTCACATTTGCTTAGATTGAAAGAAATGTCATTTGGAGCCTCAGTTCAGTCTAGAGGTAAATTTGTACCTAACCCGACGGGAACAGGTCAAGAGTTCAAATCTGACAGTGTTGAGGTGTTGGGAGGTTGTCCTCCGAATGAGTATCCGTTAAAGAACAACGTTAAACATTCCCTGGAATACCTGAGGCAGTTTCCCCATTTACGAGCAAAGTCCAATCTGTTTTCAGCTATAATGAGGATAAGGTCATCAGCAGCTGTCAACATTTTCAACTACTTAACTGTGAGTTTGCCCTCTGCAGTGCTGTGTAATACATGATACAAGTGCTCTCACACAGAAGCTTGGTTTCCTCCTGATACACACACCAATACTGACATCGTGTGATTGCGAGGGGGCGGGGGACGTCTTTGCTGTTCAGGTATTGTGTTATCTCCATGGTAACTGCTGTGGTGATTTTTGACATGCAATTTGGCTGTTGCCTAGAGTGATGTGGGCAGTGGAGATCAGTTCTTCAACACTTCAGTGAATTTAACTGTTTCAGGACAGCTTCATGCCGAGGCTTTGGCTGCGTAAGTGCATATCCCCCTTATGCTGTACCAACAGACACTCCTTCAACCACACCCACTACATTGACATGGCTACCCTCTCAACAGGGGCTTGTCGAAAGTATTCACTTTTGGCCCAACATTCAGATCAGACAAGTCTCACACTAGAAGACACCTAGCAGAATTCTACATGTTGGAGGCGGAGATGTGCTTCACTGAGAGCCTTGAAGACGTAATGTCAGTTGTGAGTGGGCTGTACACAGATCTTACCAAGTCCCTTATTGACAGTTGCTACGACGATATCGACTTTGTTCTTACCTCAGTGGGGCATAAGAACCACTTGGTACGTCTGTTGTCTTTTGTGACTGTTTCCCAACAACGTATTACCTTTGATATTCCTGCCATGTCCATAGAGCAACTTAATGTCTTTTGCTAATGGCAGAGAGCTCAGACGGTACTGTGCTCCATCCAGTTCTTCCGTGATCTAGTCATTGGTTTGGTGAATATTTGTGTCCATTTAGAATGTCGTATACTGAATCCGTTGATGTGTTGAGAGCCAACAGTCACGCCCTCTCCACAATGCCCCCCAAAGTAAGTGAATGTGCTAGACCACGCCCACTCTTGGTCCATGTTGTCCATCTTCCCATTAGTGGGGCGAAGATCTGCAAACAGAACATGAACAGTTTCTTGTCTCTTTTGTGGGAAAACAGCCGTTATTTATAACAGACTACCCAAAGACCTTGAAGGCTTTCTATGCCAGATCTATCAACAATGATTTAGTGTGTTCCCCATCGTTATTTGCTGTTGCTGACTGCAGGACTCATGTGTGCACTTTTCTCATGTTAATAGGTCTCATGTTTTGACTTCCTTGTACCAGGAGTGGGGGAGGTAGCGGGGGGGAGTTTGAGAGAAGAGCGCTATGACCTGCTAGCTCAAAGACTTAAAGAGAACAACATGTCTAGCTATCAATGGTCAGCTCGTGGTCAGAATCTGTCCTGATGTTGTTAATGTCATGCATATGCTTCATGTCAGCAGGTATTTAGACCTGAGGAGATTTGGAACTGTCCCACATGGTGGGTTTGGAATGGGATTTGAACGCTATCTCCAACACCTACTGAATTTAGAGCACATTAGAGATGTTATTCCATTTCCAAGAATGTTGAAGTCTTGTCCGATGTGATCCCAAATATCTGCTTGTCTGTAAATTTTGTCTAATTGATTCAATCATTACACCTCACAAGAATAAATCCATAGTAATAAAAGAAGTCTACAATAATATATTTGTAGTTTGCACGCTTTAATGTGTGTATATACGTATATATCATGACATTTATAAGATGTTAGCAAAATCTGGTGTCCACACACTCAAAGACTCAATCATTCTGGCTTTCTAGAAGCTTGATATAATTAAAAGGAACCAGACCGGTGACTCCAGTTGATAGCGTGGCCATGTACCATCCATCTTCCTCTGATGGTTGAACTGTGGGAGGGGCAGAGGGTGTGGCAAGACATCTCATCCAATGTATATAGGGATATTTTCATAACTCACCATCTAAGAGAAGGTCACTTTTCTTGAAAGACAGTTCTCCTGGCTCCTCCGAATCACAGTTGTAGAGTGCCACTGCTCTCCTGCAGAGAACAAGTCATAAAGTAGATCTAGGGCTACAAGTGGAGGAGGAACAAGAGGGGAGGATGGAGGAGGAGAGGGAAGAGGGAGGAGGGAAGAGAGAGGAGGGAGGAGGGAAGAGGGAGGAGGGAGGAGGGAGGGGAGGGAGGAGGGGGGAGGGAAGAGGGAGGAGGGAGGAGGGAGGAGGGAAGAGGGAGGAGGGAGGAGGGGGAGGGAGGAGGGAAGAGGGAAGAGGGAGGAGGAGAGGGAAGAGGGAAGAGGGAGGAGTGAAGAGGAAAGAGGTGGAGGAGGGAAGAGGGAAGAGGGAGGAGTGAAGAGGAGAGGTGGAGGAGGGAAGAGGGAAGAGGGAAGAGGTGGTGGAATAAAAATTTAATGTAACAGAGCACCTTCCACTGGTCCATAGTCGATTGAATAACTCTTCTTCATCGGATGGTCCACTGCGTTCCTCTCCCTGGGAAACTGGTCTAGCAACTTCCTGAGGCTTGGGACTGGACACAGGTGGATCAGACAGTGGTTCCCGCTCTCTGAAATGCCAAGCAGAGTTAAATGATTTGGTGTGTACAATATGTGGCCATGATCCATACTTAGGTACACATGTCCCAACACATTATTTTTAGCATGTCACCCCACAGCACACATTGTACCAAATAAGGAGTAGAGTATGGTTACAATAGACTAAGTTTACACACCACAATACTCTATGCTGGTACCTCCGAAGGTCTCCATCACCATGATCAAGTCGACTATACTATTAGCTGTGTTAGCTACTTGTCCTAACTCACCCGAGAGAGTCATTAACACGATTGCTATCCAAATGCTCTTCACTGAGTGTTTTGCTCAGAGATTGACTCTGTACATTTGGGCCTGAGGCTACAAGACCCAATTGGACGAGGAGTCACTTGTCATATGTCCAACAGAACAATACAATGACGACAGAAGACAACTTACTAAGGGTTGGTTTCCCGGGAGGGATCTTGGGCTTTGGAGGACCAGTTGGAGCTGTTCCTTCAAATTTGGCCGACTGCTGCCGAACAAAAGATGCTCCTTTCCCATCTGGAGGAGGAGGAGGGGGACGCTGAGGGTGCGGATACGAGGGAACCTTCGGTCTAATGGAAGAAGGTTTCTGTCTGTTCTCAGGAGGTGATGGTGAAGGAACACTGCCACTCCTCGTCACATTCCTAGCTGCGTCGTTACTACCTCGGACATACATACTAGAACTGTGTGGACGATTTGATGGAGACAACTTCTCTTTTTGACTCTCAACTGATTTATCGCTATGATCATCAGATGGTGTGTTCCCTCTACTACTATCAACTGACAGAGAAGTGGTAGTCTCTGCAAACATCTGCAAATGATACAAAATATGGACACTCATTACCACACTGGCACCTATTTCCTCACCAGCACCTCTCACACCAGCACCTCCTCTCACACCAGCACCTGCTCCCACACACACCTACTCCCACACACACCTGCTCCCACACACACCTACTCCCCCACACACCTACTCCCACACACACCTGCTCCCACACACACACCTGCTCCCCCACACACCTACTCCCACACACACCTGCTCCCACACACACACCTGCCCCACACATACCTGCTTCCCCACACACCTACTCCCCCACACACCTGCTCCCACACACCTGCTCTCACACACCTGCTCCCCCACACACCTACTCCCCCACACACCTGCTCCCACACACCTGCTCCCACACACCTACTCCCCCACACACCTGCTCCCACACACCTGCTCCCACACACCTACTCCCCCACACACCTACTCCCCCACACACCTGCTCCCACACACACCTGCTCCCACGCGCACACCTACTCCCCCACATACCTACTCCCACACACCTGCTCCCACACACACCTGCCCCACACACTGCTCCCACACACCTGCCCCACACATACCTGCTCCCACACACACCTGCCCCACACCTGCCCCACACACCTGCCCCACACATACCTGCCCCACACACTGCTCCCACACACCTGCCCCACACACACCTGCTCCCACACACCTGCTCCCACATACCTGCTCCCACACACACCTGCTCCCACACACCTGCCCCACACATACCTGGCTGACATTCTCAATGAGCACTTCAACCACTTTATTATGGTGCTTGAGATCGGCTATGGTAGCCACAGTCTCAACGCGAGGTCGCATCAAGGTTGGCCCAAAACAGACTCCCAAATTACTTGTCTTCATCAAGTTCAAATGGGACAGGGCGGCAACGCTGAGAGGAAGGGTATTAAAGGGGTGTGGTCTATGTAAAGACACATGCCTTCTCCATCCAGTACGTACCTACTAAGATGTTCACAAATAATCCTCAACATCTTTTGATTAGGAGGAGGCAGTCGCATAACAAGCTCTTTAATAGCGTCAATACGAGACTGTTTGCTATTTAGTTCTGAGGAGGAATAATTATATGTTTGACTACCATGTAATGAAGCTAATATAATTCAGCTAACTTCCTGCTTCAATGAACTCTAGGTGCAGGTCAAAGGTCAATAGAGGCTCCTGCAGCTGTTTACTGAAGAAGAACTTAATAGCACTGCAAATGATGGGGGTTTCCCACTCATTGACATCGGATATGTCCGGCATAGTTCTCTTTTCTGAGCAACAGTGCACACTAACATCACAACAACAACTAACAACAACAACAACAACAACCACTGACCAAGAGCATCCTTCATCAACTTGGAGGCCTTCTGTACCTGTCCAGGCTTACGATACATCCCCTCTTCATCCAGACCTCGGCGCTCGAGCTCCTCGATACATTTACTAATAAAAACAAAGCTGTACTCGGAGAGTTGAGCCGCTGCCAAGAGAAGAACAAAGCATTGAAGTGCATCACGTACTGTTGTCATGACAACCTCACTCACAGTCACTTGATACAACTGAATCCATGTCCAAATATATCTACAATTGAATAAGGAATCAACTCAAATACAACTCACACAGCTGTCACCAGGTTATCAAGCATGGACACCAAAGAAGGTAACATGGGTTTCACTCAATGGAAGGGGCATTCCCTTTTCCTACCAGAATCACCATTCCCCGGCATTTGAAACTTTACTTCAAGGTTACCAATGGTTTTAGCACAGGACTACGCATACACCACCCAACCTCTTTCAAACATCATATTTAGTCCCCTTGGACAGCGTCTCTCTAGAACTGTCCCCTTTGAGTATCGTCCTGAAGGACCCCCACAACACACAGACGGTTGGTCCTCACTGGTTCTTTCCCCTCCATCACGTTCATCCACATCTGTCTGTCATCGTTGTTCATTGCTTGAACAGTGTATTTCTTGACAGTGCCCTCCTGGCCACTATAGTGCACCAGTTGACATCAATCGACATCACATGACATCACATGACACATGACATAACAAATACTTACGGAGAAACAATTAATAAGTCGAGCTCCATACAAAATCTCCTATCTGAATCGTCACGGCGACAACGAACACATTTCTTCACTTCCATAAAATCTCTCTGTATCAAGTGGTTATCATGGTAATATAAGTGACTGTAATCACCATGGCAACACTCTTACTGGTAGATTCCCTTTACTGTCCATCGGCAGCAGCCTCAGGTCCCCGATGCAGCCCACATCTTCGTTCTTCCTGAACTGCCCAAAGTACCTGACCCATCCTGTCTGTAGCACAGCTGAGGGGGTAGAGGACCATGAGGACCACTCACACCACTACTGTAGCAAGACACTCACTTCCTTTCCTCTCGTGAACCATGAGGTGTCCCTGCCTTTTGAACTCCGGGTGCTGTGACACCAATTCCTGGGCTTTGGTGAGGACAACAGTCTTCAGTGCATAACGTTTATTTTGACAGTCCAAGAACACTTCTCTAAGCTATCAAGGGATGTATTAGGTAACTAACGATGAACATGCATGCCTACATGAATGACACATACACAAAACCCACAAGTACAAACATACCAGCTGGACCTTATGTTGTATCCTCTCCACAAAAGGAGCCAAATTGAAAGCAGCATCATAGGCTAAGAGCAAGGTTAAGGGAGAAGCAGATCTATAACCTCACAATGTGCATGTATACTGATCAGGATCTGGGGGTACAGATTACAGAACACACACCTCTATCCTCTCATACACACACACCCTTCAGTAAACACACACACCTATGTCACTGAACACACACACACCTCTGTCACTGAACACACACACTTCTGTCACTGAACACACACACCTCTGTCACTGAACACACACACTTCTGTCACTGAACACACACACCTCTGTCACTGAACACACACACTTCTGTCACTGAACACACACACCTCAGTCACTGAATGCACATACCTTGGTGGAAGAATGAAGTGATGTCAGTGAAATAGCCAATTATCTGATGATAAAAAAGGTGATAGTGACCACAGACCCCACCCTCAACTCAACATGGCACCTACAGGCTCCATCAACTCGTACTGCTTCTGAGCATGGAGGTCCTGAATCATGCACACATACTGAAATGCTGACTGCTGAAAAGCCAGTCTTTCTTTCACCAGCTGGTCCTCGTTCTGTGGAGGAGCACTGTCACTGCCAGCCAGACCCAAAGCACCCAATATGCAACTCACCTCAGGCAAAGGCCCTCCCTTCTTTTGTGACTGTGCAAGGTACTTGTCCATAAACTGATAGTATCTCTCAGTTGCTCGGTCATATTTTTTCTTTTCTTCCTGAAGTACATACAACACATCTTATTCATTGTCCTTACCATTACAAGTTGATGGAAGAAGCTAAAACTCATAAAACCTCTAACACACACACACACACACACAAACACACACACACACACACACACACACACACACACACACACACACACACACACACACACTAAATATCAAAGAGTAGAGCCTCACTTTACAATTGTGAATATTCTTTTTCCTAAATCCTTCCAAATTCTTGACTAGTCGATGTGTCATTGTCGTTATCTACAAACAAGAATTCATTTGAACAAACTGTGAAGAGGATAAGAGATATGCATCAGAAACTCACCAAATTTACTCGGGATTCTTCTATCAACTGTAAAGTCTCTGAAAAGCTTGACAATGAAGATGCTGAAGAAGTGACAGATAGTTAATGTTGTCAGCTACTACAGTAGGGTGATGGTGAGTAGGGTGATGGTGAGTAGGGTGATGGTGAGTAGGGTGATGGTGAGCACAGTGATGGTGAGTAGGGTGATGGTGAGTAGGGTGATGGTGAGCACAGTGATGGTGAGTAGGGTGATGGTGAGTAGGGTGATGGTGAGTAGGGTGATGGTGTGAGTAGGGTGATGGTGTCTAGTGTGATGGTGAGTAGGGTGATGGTGAGTACAATAACAGTGAGTGTGGCAATGGTTAGCATAGTGTTTGCATGAGTTTGTACCTAAAAGACGTTCATCCTCCGATTTTTCAGCTCCTTCTGTTTCAAACGAGAAGTCACCAAGAACCAC
Organism: Chondrilla cf. caribensis; assembly: GCA_964020155.1. Lineage (NCBI taxonomy): Eukaryota > Metazoa > Porifera > Demospongiae > Chondrillida > Chondrillidae > Chondrilla > Chondrilla cf. caribensis. The sequence continues at coordinate 6,125,539 of OZ026549.1, read as the reverse complement.
TGCAAATGATGTTAAAGTCCTCGAGTACTCTGACAGAACAGAAGAGAATGAAGACACTTGAACAATGTAAACCCAATAGCAACATGCACCACTACCTTCAGTGGCCTTTATCATTTGCTTGCATTCTCTCAACAAAGCCTTCAGCCTCTCTGAGTTGGAGCTAAGCTCTTTCTCATAAATAGCAATATACTCCCTGAAGGTGGGGGAGTCCAGGTAACATTCCAGGTACTCCAGTGGGGGGAGTCCCATGGTCTTCTCTGATTCAGCAGATTTTGTTGGACTAGAGCAATCAACTGTGAGAGAAGCAATCAGTGCACCAACTGAAGATACAGCACAGGAGTACGTACACTCAACCCAACCACCACTACACTAGATGTGGTCCCCTCACCAAGTAGTGTCTGAGAACCCTTCTACACCCACTACCCTACCTGTTGCTCCATTAGGAGACGAGAGAGGGAGGGAGAGAGAGGACAGGGAGCGGTGAGAGTAGAAGCTCATTCTAGTCCTTTACTAATGAAGATCACTTGGGAAACGCTTCCTTATTTGGGTTTGAAATTGAAAGTTGCCAATTATCCCACAGTTGTGAACACCATCCTTACACCCCACACTACACTGAGAATATCAGCCCTCGTTGGCCATGTGACCAGTCATCCATTGCTAACCCAGCAGCACTACATAAATCCCACTCAATGTTCTTAATGTACTTGATGAACCGCCAACACTCGACGGAGTGACATAACTTGATGGACTGCAGTTGATAGGGTACGGCTTAGTAACTACACGGCAGGCCGACAAGGACCACCAGACAGTGCGTACCGCTTGTAACACCGACTCGGTGTCTTCGTAGTTGCCGCTACAGCGGACCAGATCGATTCATACCATTCGTTAGACGATAACAAAGGATATACACACAAGACACTATACATAAAACACTTGAATCAATGGTTACAGAAATGAAAACATAACAGTTGCGGGACAACAGCAACATTCACAGCTGTAGCTACATCGTCCGGATCTCTCCTCGCCGGAGAGCTTTAGTGAGCACGCAAAGGAGACTGGGAACTTCCCAAAAGGCTAAAACGAATGGTTTTAACACTTTTAAGGTTAAGAGATTGTAGATGTCTCACCTAATTTACTGTTAGAATGTAGACCACTATCAGAAGAATCGGCAACAAATCTCAAAGCTCTTGCCGTTGATCAGAATCAGAGTTCCCTTCTCGATTTCCAAATTTTAACTCGGAGTGCGTCCCATTCACGTGACGTCAAGCAGTGACTCCCGGTCAAGCCTTCAGTGTTGTAGATTAGTGCCAGTCGTCGTCTAGTTCACTGCGAAAGTCGAGAGCAAAGGCTCTTAGAAATGCTGCATTGTTTCTAATAGACATTTTTATCGTCTGTTCTACGGAATCTATCAAAGTTCAGCTGTCAGCAGTGGATAATACATTCATAGTCTTCCAGTAGATTAAAAGGTTCAAACGTATTGAAAGACCAAAATATTATCCCGAACGACATGTCCAGATCGGTTATTCTCAAAGCTGTCCTTTTAGGAGATGGCGGTGTCGGAAAATCTTCTCTGATGCAACGATTCGTCAACAATACTTTTGACTCTAATCACTACCATACCATTGGCGTAGAGTTCCTCACTAAAGAACTGGTAGTGGATGACGTTAATTACACGTTACAGATTTGGGACACAGCTGGCCAGGAACGATTCAAATCACTTCGTACGCCTTTTTACAGAGGTACCGATTGCTGCATCCTGGTCTATGCAGTGGATGACGAGAGGAGTTTCCTCAACCTCTCCATGTGGCAAAAAGAGTTCTTCTACTATGCGGACGTGGAAGACCAGGAGAGCTTCCCCTTTGTCATTGTTGGGAACAAGGTTGATGTGGACGAAGGGAAGGTGGACCCTGCTCTAGTTCGAAGGTGGTGCCAAGAGAATGGCAACCTGAAACACTTTGAGACCAGTGCAAAAACAGCCACTAACGTTGAGCAAGCCTTCCATGCTGCTGTGAAGACATTGGTTGAGAAGAATCGAATAGAGCTTGGCTCGGACAGGAGAAGGTCGGACTTATCCAATGGGTTTGGTTTGGAGAACCAGATCTCTGTGAACAGGAAGTCCACTTGTTGTGGCTAGTACTTACTTATATATTTGTGTGCACACACTCTTACAAGCATGTCCTTGCACAGTACAATTCTGTGAACAAAATGTTGTTTGTTATTATGTAAAGTTACAATTTTTGAATTGCTGTTATTAATGCATGAATAATAATCTTGTACATTCGCTCGGCTGTGGAGTGGTATATCATGGGTGGACCCAATCTGGTCTAATACCTGACCTTTTGGGTATGCGTGCATACCAGATCTACCCTCAGTACTGTACTCCCTCTGGGCCAGTGCTAACTTTGTGCAGTTTGAAACTGTAATCACTCCATGGACACAGGACAGTCGACCATCCGCCCTGGTGGGCGTTTATCAGACGAAGTTAGGCCGCGAGTCATCGTTGAGGCTAGAAGACCACGGGAACAGAGTTACTCGACGACTAATGGCAAAAAAGACCAATAAAGGAATTAAAGGAAATAGTTCAATTGTGTCATTCTTAACGACGTCGTCTTCAACGGCATATTCAATTGAAAACGCCTTGGAGAAGTTTGGCCATTACAGTTTCAAGTCAGATTTACAGAGAAGAGCTGTTGAAGTAGTGTGTAAAGGTATGCCTTCTATTAAATCCAATGGCTAGGCTATAATCAGTCAGTACTGAGTTAGTTGAGGGTCAGCACTGAGTTAGTTGAGGGTCAGCACTGGGTGGGTCGAGGGTCAGCACTGGGTGGGTTGAGGGTCAGCACTGAGTTAGTTGAGGGTCAGCACTGGGTGGGTTGAGGGTCAGCACTGGGTGGGTGAGGGTCAGCACTGGGTGGTTAGCGACTCAGCAACCACATGGTAGAGTCATGGATTCTTATGCTGCAAGTGTTTGCTTAATCCCTGAAACTAAGTTTATCTCTTCTACAGTGGTATGTGTGGCTTATTACTACACTACAGGTAGCAAAGATGTTTTTGTTTCCATGCCAACGGGAGCTGGGAAGTCCCTATGCTATCAGTTGCCCGCCATCCTGTCACATGGAGTCACCCTGGTGTTCTCTCCTCTGATTGCTCTCATCAACGACCAAATAACACAGCTTAAGAAGAAGGGCATATCTGCAGAAAGTCTTAATTCCAAGACATCTTCAAAGGAGCGAACATTCATAATAAATGACTTGATGAGCAATTCCCCCACAATTAAATTACTATATGTCACACCAGAAATGGCTGCAACATCAAATTTTCAGAATATTCTTCATAAATTGTTCAAATTAAAGAAGTTATCGAGGTTTGCTGTGGATGAAGCTCACTGCGTCTCGGAATGGGGCCACGACTTTAGGCCGGACTATCTGAAGTTGAAAGACTTGCGAAGTCAGTACAGAAATGTCCCCTGGATTGCCCTAACAGCCACAGCCACTCCCAAGGTGCAGAGGGACACCATTGAGAATTTGTGTCTGGGTCGCGACTGTCTGGTGTTCAGGGCCAGCTCATTCAGACCAAACCTGTACTATGATGTGAGGTGAGTGGACCAAATAGCTCACACAGATAACTCGAGAATGGGCTGACTATGTTCATCTCTCCTAGATTTAAAGATGTACTGAAAGACCCTAACAAAGACCTCAAGGACTTTGTGAGCGCATGTTTTGCCCAGAGCGAAGGCAGCGGGTGTGGAATTGTGTACTGTCGTACAAGAGATGGCTGCACACAGCTTGCCAGTAGACTGACCAGCCAGGGAATCAAGTCTAAGGCCTATCACGCCGGACTGGGGGCTAAGCAGAGAACAGAGGTCCAGCAACAGTGGACTGATGGGGAAATCCCTGTAATTGTAGCTACAATTAGTTTTGGAATGGGTGTTGACAAAGGAAATGTGAGGTACGTGTGTGTGTGTGTGTGTGTGTGTGTGTGTGTGTGTGTGTGTGTGTGTGTGTGTGCATGTATAATGCATGTGATTAGTCAGTGTCCTGTGTGATTGTCTGTGTGGCCCATGGAAGGTTTGTTGTGCATTGGACGTTGCCAAAATCAATGGAGAGTTACTACCAAGAGTCAGGGAGAGCCGGGAGAGATGGGAACAAGGCGTTCTGCAGACTGTACTATTCCAGAGAAGATCGTCAAGATTTGGTGTTTTTAATGAAGAGAGAAGCTGCTTCTGTAAGTATGTTGCCGTGGTGATGAGTGGCGGCCAGATCTTCAGCCCACCCCTCCACAGAAGGAGAGTACAGACGGTAGACGCAGCACTGGAGTTAAAGAGTCCATTGAGGAGAGCTTTGAAGCTTTGGTCAAGTACTGTGAGGAACCAAGGTCTGCTGAGCTTACCACACCCCACTGCCACACCCCTCATTAAATCCTCTGTCCTGTACATCAGGTGCAGACACAGTGTTATTGTTGGATTCTTCGGAGACCAACCTCCCGATGTGAGCCAACCTATTCAACATCATGTGATGTCATGTGACATCTGCCTACTCTCAAAGTGCAATAGATCATGTGACTACTGTACGGACCCGCAGACGACGTCAAGACAGGCCAGGACTATGAAAATGAACGGGACTGGTTCCAAAACTGGGTTGTCCACTGGAATGATGCACTGTACTGTGGGCATGTACAATGCAGATCTCTATGGGGGTGGGAGGTGGGGCTACAAAAGGTGAGCCACACCAAACACTGTGTATTCTCACTCACATATGATCCCGATCTGTGACAGGGATTACAGTGACAATGATAGCGAGGACAATGATGACAGTGACACACGGCCAAGAAGTAGTGTTTTCAAAGATGAATTCTTCCAGAAACAGTTTGCAAAGAGAAGACGAGTTGGTTATGAGAAAGCTGCTTGTTTTTTTTCTGTTTGCTATATTTTCTTATATTTTTAAGAAGGAAATTCCTAAGGGAGAATCCCTCGTTAATCCAGATTGTCAGTTATGTAATCCAGCAGACACACCCAAAGTGTTGGGACTCTCCCTAAATGTCAGAAATCATTGCTTGGATCAAGTGGTTGCTGTTCTCACAGCTAATGCTACAGGGTGTGGTCACAAGTGTGATAGTGATGTCATTATGGGTGTGGCTGTTGGGGAGGAGCACTCTGTGTTCGCCTCAAGTAGAGTGGCTGGTACCTACAAGCTATCCATGAGCAGGAAGGTACAGCCAGTGGTGAACACACAGTCTGCCATAGTAGTTGTGAGTGGTGACTGTGTCTGATGCTGCAGGTCAATGAAATCAAAGAGATGACACAGCATGGTACTCTGGTTCCCTTACTGGCGAGCAAGGGGGAGGGGCTGGGGGCGGGATCAACCAATCCAATATTATCTTTCACAAAAGCATCTGATTTACTGACACACCAGTTGATGGATTCTGTGAAGAGTGGGTGTTGTCCAGTGGTGGACACACCCACCATAGACCTTACTGATGAAGAGTTAGTGGATGCCAAGTCTAGTGTGTGTGGCATTTCCAGCGCACATGGTCCCAAGCCCTTGCCTGGCTTCACTACTGCCAGTGAACTGTGCTTGTCAGTTCAATCGTCTTCATCAAATCAGACACAGTCATCAATCCGGCCATCTTCATCAAAGCAGATGCAGTCATCAATCCGGCCATCTTCATCAAAGCAGATGCAGTCATCAATCTGGCCATCTTCATCAAAGCAGATGCAGTCATCAATCTGGCCATCTTCATCAAAGCAGATGCAGTCATCAATCCGGCCATCTTCATCAAAGCAGATGCAGTCATCAATCCGGCCATCTTCATCAAAGCAGATGCAGTCATCAATCAAGCCATCTCCATCAAAGCAGACGCAGTCATCAATCCAACCATCTTCATCAAAACAGACACAGTCATTAATCCAGCCATCTCCATCAAAGGAGACGCAGTCATCAATTCAGCCATCTTCATCAAAGGAGACACAGTCATCAATTCAGCCATCTTCATCAAAGCAGATGCAGTCATCAATCCAACCATCTACATCAAAACAGACACAGTCATTAATGAAGCCATCTTCATCAAAACAGACGCAGTCATCAATCCATCCATCTTTATCGAAGCAGACATGCCCTGCTTCCTCATGGTCTGTGCGTGAACAGAAGCAAACAGTAGCAAAGTGCGTAGTGAAGGTCCTCACACCTTATCTGAAGGACGAGAGGATCAGTGACAAGGTGAATGTCCACCAGACATCACTGGGATCACCAGTGTCTGTCAACATGGGGAATCCCCATACCTGTATACTTGCTGTACTGTCTTCTATTTGTAGGAGCAGTTCAAGCAGTTTGCTCGCTCACTGTCAACTCATGTGCTCCCCATAGCAGCCAAACATGGAGGTGAGTGTCCTGGACTAACTTCTGTGTGTGCCGTTGTCTCACCATGGCCCTCGTCCCTCAATCTGCTTCTACCTTGGCAGATAGAGAAGAGGCCACTACAGCACTCAAGAGTACAGTTGACACTTTTGCCAAAGAATATTTTAAAAGATTTCACAAATTTTTATCTATTAATCAACTGAAAGAATTCATGAATCAATACAAATTTGAACAATAATACATATGGTAGTATTTAATGCTAAATTCTATTGTAATTCTATTGTGGATTGTATGTAGTCCAGAATATGAGTCATGGTCAGGCGATGCCAATAGTGCAGCATCCCACACGGCCTCCAGCATTGCCAGTCAGCAGACTACCTTGGTTTCCGCCCAAACCAAGGTCATCTTCACCTGCATGAACCTGAAACAATACAAAGTCACATGACAACCACATGACAATCACATTTTCCTCCCAGTGTATCAAGCAACCATCACTTACTACAAAAGCTCTTCCAATAACAGATATTGGACCATTTAGCTTGACCATGTGGTCAGTAATTGCGATAGTAGCTCTTCCGGTGGCGTCTGCTTCAATGTTGCCCAAATCTCCAACATGTCTGTGTGTACAGAAAGGAGATCTGAGCCTACAGGGGAATGTTACCATGACAACCTCCACTCACCTGACTGTAGCATTAGGAGCACCATGTACCATACCAAAAGGATTGTAGTGTCCTCCAGCATCTCCACAACCTGCACACACCACACCACTCAGGAATACCTCACTGTGTATACATCAAATCAGACTCAGAACTTACCTCCTTGGAAGTTCCCATATTGGTGGATGTGGAATCCATGAAGACCAGGGGTCAGCCCCACCACTTCTCCGCTAATCACAGCTCTTGATGACATGTTCTGTACAACGGACGATCAAAACAAGTTCACAGTCCGCACACCGGTGTAGTATGGTGGACACGTAAGAAGACATACAGCCACCGGTACATACCACTGTACATACTGCCGTACAGGGCAGCACCACACACACAGATGGTGATGATGCATCCTTGCTACACTCACTGCCTGTGTGATTGTGATGTTTCCTCGGACAGTGTCACCTCGAATCAAACAAGTTGCCTTGACAACAGACGTCTCGACTGCACACATAGAGCATATGTCACAGGACACCAAAACAAAGACAAGTACTTCTTCACTGACCAGCAGGACAGCCTTCTGTCTTGAGGATTTGATTAATGTCAGAAGATTGATTGGCCACAAAAGTGGAATGACTGCTTGCATAACCATCACAGCATTCTGGTCCAAACGTATAGGTGGATTCATACGTTATGCACCTCCTCAACCCCTTACAAGCATACCTGCAGATTAGATACAGCGCGTGTGTATGTGCGTGCGTGTGTGTATGTTTGTGCGTGTGTATGTGCGTGCGTGTGTGTATGTTTGTGCGTGTGTATGTGCGTGCGTGTGTGTATGTTTGTGCGTGTGTATGTGCGTGCGTGTGTGTATGTTTGTGTGTGTGTGTGTGTGTGTGTGTGTGTGTGTGTGTGTGCTTGAGTGTGTGTGTGTGTGTGTGTGTGTGTCAGTGTGTTGTGTGGACTCCACATATTCTGGCTTCTACCATCAACCCACATCAGTGAATAGGAACCAGGGGATGGTGACCTGGAATGCTGTTGAGTACAAACTGTCAATACTAAGGAAGCCAATTTTATTAGATTAGTTTTCAGCATATTATGGTCTCTTTGTAATTCAATACAGAATCATTTTATCTACCTATCCCACCTAGGGGGGCTGGGAGAGAAGATGCCCTATTGACTAGGCATCACCATGTAATACATTCCTCTCTCTCTCTCTCTCTCTCTCTCTCTCTCTCTCTCTCTCTCTCTGTGTGTGTGTGTGTGTGTGTGTGTGTGTGTGTGTGTGTGTGTGTGTGTGTGTGTGTGTGTGCGTGCGTGCATGTGTGAGTGAGTGAATGAATGTATGCATTATCTCTGTTTATCTCTTAGAAGTTATCATAAAAATTATTACATAAGTTAGTGTGTGTGTGTGTGTGTGTGTGTGTGTGTGTGTGTGTGTGTGTGTGTGTGTGTGTGGTAAACAGAATGTACACGGATTATAGACGTGAAGAACGAGATCAAATGCCAGTGCTACACTCAGAACACGAGTCGAGTGTATTATCTACCAATTTTGAGCGAATAAGCCTGGCGTCCACTCACCAACAGTAAAAGTGGTTCTTTTCTCTGCGGCAGATACGTCTGAAGTTACATTCGTTACGTGATTCTAGGTACGTTGACTTCTTCTTGCAAACATTGGGACTGGAACGAAGGCAGTGAAATCAACAACTATATTTCATCTTAGCTGGCACAGACACTCACCCATAGTCAGACAAGACAGTCACCTTGTCCTTCAGAAATCGCCTATAGCCGCACTCTCTGTCCTCAGGAACTGCCACTCCACCAACCAGCTCCTCGTCCTCGTCCGTTGTAGATACTCCCTCGAGACGACCCTGGACACACGCAGGAAGAAGAACGAGGATCAAGTAAGTTAATTTCATTTCCTTCTATTTCACGTGTCTGGTTCGTTCAAGCAAGTACTAAAGGTCTACAAGGTTGTTCCGTATGGCAAGCGTTCGCTACCCCGGGATACAGTTCCACCCGAGGTCCGGACATTTTGCATTCCATCTGGGACCGAAAAGTCGATCCCAGATGGAGATTTCGTGAACCCGGGATAAGATCTCTTTATCTGTTTTTTTTTGGAGTGTTACAAACGGCTTGCCATAGTTCCCAGCATCGACGAGTGTCCAACTAGCATCACGTGATCCCATAGTCTGACGTAGCCCAAATCCATATTCCGCGCCGTAATGAAGTGGAGGCCGGAGAGGCCTGGGCTACGACAGACTAGGGATCCCACGGACGGCCACGCGCAAAAAAGTAGGGGGGAGCTTTGGGACTCGCGGCTGACCTCTCAGCTAGAATAGTGTCTTCTGCATTCGCAGAATGACGCAAGTACGTATACGCAGTCTCTGTGGAAAGTCCCTATAAAAAGCTCGCCATAATAATATATAGTGGGTGACCTTTTTTTCAAATATATATACACTTGCATTTGGTATTATTCTGAGATGTGAGGTTAGGGTTATAGTCATGAGAGTTCAAGAGAAGAACAAGATGGTTCCAACAGCAGTGACATCTTGGTCTCATATAGCCATGTACATGGATCGTAGGCGACATTGTGTTAGCAGTGGCTCAAGACAATTCAGAGGGGAGAGGTTTGATTATGCTGATTTTGTACAGAAATAAATTAACAATGATAAAGTAACATAATTTATAGTTCAAAGGGAATGAGAGGATAAAAATAATGTTCAATAGCATCCATCCTTCCAACTGTCTTTGGAAGGATGACTCTTTCTCATATTTTGTTGATCAAGTGATTGCCTAAGAAGTTTTGGGAAACAACAGTCACACACAGACATGATCACACAGACATAAAGTGGTTACCTTGCTTTAGGCTTATTGATACGCGAAGGAGAAGGCTGCTGCAATGATCTTCTGACAGCAGGTTTTGTTGATGGAATTTGAGGTGATGATGATGATGATCCTTGGCTGACAGGGGGTGATGCTGGTGGTCCTCGAACACCAGTAGATGGGTATGACTGAGATACAGCTACTGGTCCTCTGGTGTCATGGGGGGATGAAGGGCTTGACCCACCAGGTGACCTGACAGCACGTCGATACATTCTTGGAGATGCCCTTCTGCTTAGATCAACAGCTCTTCTCTGTACGGTGTCGGGATCTACAGCTCTTCTCTGCGCGGTGTCGGGATCTACAGCTCTTCTCTGCACGGTGTCGGGATCTACAGCTCTTCTCTGTACAGTGTCCGGATCTACAGCTCTTCTCTGCACGGTGTTGGGATCTACAGCTCTTCTCTGCACGGTGTTGGGATCTACAGCTCTTCTCTGCACGGTGTTGGGATCTACAGCTCTTCTCTGCACGGTGTCGGGATCTACAGCTCTTCTCTGCATGGTGTCCGGATCTACAGCTCTTCTCTGTACAGTGTCGGGATCTACAGCTCTTCTCTGCACGGTGTCGGGATCTACAGCTCTTCTCAGCACAATGTCAGGATCTACAGCTCTTCTCTGTACAGTGTCAGGATCAACAGCTCTTCTCTGTACGGTGTGCGGATCTACAGCTCTTCTCTGTACGGTGTCGGGATCTACAGCTCTTCTCAGCACAATGTCAGGATCTACAGCTCTTCTCTGTACGGTGTCCGGATCTACAGCTCTTCTCTGCACGGTGTCAGGATCAACAGCTCTTCTCTGTACGGTGTGCGGATCTACAGCTCTTCTCTGCACGGTGTCAGGATCTACAGCTCTTCTCTGTACAGTGTCAGGATCTACAGCTCTTCTCTGTACAGTGTCTGGATCTACAGCTCTTCTCTGCACGGTGTCGGGATCTACAGCTCTTCTCTGTACAGTGTCCGGATCTACAGCTCTTCTCTGCACGGTGTCGGGATCTACAGCTCTTCTCTGTACAGTGTCGGGATCTACAGCTCTTCTCTGCACGGTGTTGGGATCTACAGCTCTTCTCTGTACAGTGTCGGGATCTACAGCTCTTCTCTGCACGGTGTTGGGATCTACAGCTCTTCTCTGTACAGTGTCGGGATCTACAGCTCTACTCTGTACAGTGTCCGGATCTACAGCTCTTCTCTGCACGGTGTCGGGATCAACAGCTCTTCTCTGTACGGTGTCCGGATCTACAGCTCTTCTCTGCACGGTGTCGGGATCAACAGCTCTTCTCTGTACGGTGTCGGGATCTACAGCTCTTCTCTGCACGGTGTCGGGATCTACAGCTCTTCTCTGCACAGTGTACAGTGAAGAAGTGTGGAGATCTGTAGATGATAGAGAAGATAATGACTTCTGCAAACTGTGAGTACTAGACAACCACTAACTTCCAGCTGATGACAGGGAGTCTTCATTCCTGTTCACATTATCATTCTCAGGGTCCACCATGCTACCATTCACCATACCTACACATGTGGGGTGAACAGCCGGGGGAATTAGGTATTTTGGCACTTAAGGTAAAATAACTTGAAGGCTCTATCATACTGGGTGAAACTTTGAAACACCTGGGTATTTGAACTTGATCAACTATTAAACTACAATCCTGGGGTTGAGTCATCTGAGAACTACACTGGGTGGTATGTACAGCAAACCCATTCTCACATACGTAGATGGATTCAACGTGGGAATCTATTGAGTCTTCTTGAGAATGGGGAAGGTTGTAGCTCTTCTCTTTCAAAATAAGACAACGAATAAATTAAACGAAGTTCATTCTGTTCTAGCACTATATTCCATTGGATGCCAAATTCTCCGAGACATTGGCCCCCTCTGAAATTTTTGGTCGACACAATTCACCTCGGTGATTTCGTTAGGTAATGTCGAAAAGGAAGGGAATCGGGTCCTACACGAGACGTTGTAGTAGCAATATTTAGGGTATAGAGTCCGTGTAGGCGTACCTGAACAACATCGAGCAGATACCTTACACGTCACACTTGGTTGATAACTCACTAGGCGCTGAGCTGGTGATGTGGACGGGTTTCTGCGGAGTGAACATGTTTCTGGCGTTGCTTTCCTTCGAAAACAAGGCGACGCGCACATCGTTCAAGGTGGGAACTGAATCCACTTTTGAATCCTCTAGCCACTGACGAGGAGAGACCAGTCTATCCGCAGGGGTCGGTTTGCGAACCGGTGAAACGTACAGCCTACATGAAAAGAAACCAGCCACTCAACTGAGATTCAGTGGTTGTTCGTCACGGAGTATCTGTTGTTTGGAACATGCTCCCGTTAACAAACAGCGTGATTAGAAGATCTACGTGTACTAATATAAAGTTGATGTGACTTACCAGACATCGCTATCATCATCTAAGGTAGTTTCAAAGTCCAAAAAAAGTTCGTCCGAATCGACGGACATTTTTAATGACCATTAAGAGCTGACTTCAGTGCAATGTTGCGCAATGAAATGGTATACGCGTGTACGCGATGGTATACGGTACACATGATCGATGGTATGAGTGCACACAATAGTTTACGGACATACAAATTCAATTATGATATTTATTGGTAAATTACACTGAACAAATTGTACAAAGAAAACTTACAGGACAACAATTTAGAGTCAAGAATAATAGTTATGCAAAGGATTCGCCTTCTGGGAAGGCTTCTTCCCTCAGGTTGACTCGGGCGTAGTCATCGGTGTCTATTGACTTACAGAAATTGATGGCGTATCTCAGCTTCTCCTCAAGAACAGGTTTGCACGAGTAAAGGGGCAGTTTGAGCAAGAAGAAACACGTGTAGGATTCTGGTAGGTAGTAGTCAGCGGGTGAATACTTGTCTAATGCCTGAGGGAGTAAATGAGAATCGAAATGAGGACATAAACAGATATGGGAATGAAATGGGAAGTAAGGTTGTCAAATACTGAGATATAATCATGACAAGAGAAACACCATGTTTAATAGAAACAAATAGATGTAGTTAATCTCACAAACGTACTTGAAGGACAAAGTCCCTTCCTCTAAAATCAGCAGGGCTTCTTGGTAGCCTGGTCCTCCCCCAGACAAAACGAAGGAAAAGTGAGCGTTCGTTTTGATTGAGACTCTCCATCACTTCCCAGAACCACTTGACCACACGACTGCTGGGGCTGATGTTCTTGTAAGTGCACACGGATTTGAGGAGCTGTATCGATATCTCCGGACTGCCACAAACCATGGTCTCCAGCTCGGCTCCAGTGAACAACGACAGAAGAGGGACAGGGACCACCTTGGACATGCCCTCTCTGATGGCAGCTACTTGCTCATCAAACTCATGCAGTCTCATGTATGTGGCCAGCTTGATGTACTCCTGGCAGTTGTCGGCAGTGACATGGGTCCAGCTAGGGTGTAGCTTCACCTCCTGACCTGAGGCACTTGGTGCAGAAAACTCCATGTTCAAAGCCACCATCTCATCCGGGTGGTCCTGGAGGTATGTCAGTCCTTGGACGTAATCGCTGTCCACCTCCGAGATATCTTTGAGAGAGAGGGACATTCCGACCAAGTGCTTCCACAAGGGTGGAGCAAGGTGGAGATCAATGGGAGACCCTGAGCGTATGGCCACACCTATCAACACACCCAGGAACCTGTACATGCTGAGGTGGAGAGGAGATTTGGATGACGGGTTGATGATGAAGCAATCACGGTTGACTCCTGTTTCCTCTCGTCCGTTTGGAGTTGGGATGAGGATAGGCACTGCTCCATTCTGTAGCTCTTCACACATCTCAGTGATGGACTCGGAGTATCCTCCTCCAACATCATCCACACTTTCACCAACAAACTTGACCTTCCATATGCGATGAGGCAGCAATAGGTCCTCTTGACTGAGAGTGGAAAGTTTTGAACTCATCTGTCCAAATACCGACTTGATGCCATCTGGACCTGCTAGACCGCCCTGAGTACGATATCGTTTGACCTACAAAAGCAAAATGTACTGCCACAGGATTTCTGTGTGATCTTACGAAACCATCAACTTACTGATATTCTGTTGAGCTCCACCACCAACCCATGAGGTCTGTTTCTGGTCATTGTGGCATTGATAACCCTCTTGAAAGCTGCTTCCTATGATGTATCATCAACAGCAATGATGGTGATGATGGTGGTGATGATGGTGATGATGGTGATGACGGTGATGGTGATGATGGTGATGATGATGATGGTGATGATACACATTCATACCTTGGCACTGGATACAATGATTCCTCTCAGCTGGTCCAAGTCTGGGAAGACACCTGCTTGGCTGCCTGGTTCGCTGACCATGGACTGGAGACTGAAGAGAGAGAGAGACTTACAGAAGTGATGGGAGAAATGATGAAGCAGAATAAGCCTGTTCTTCATTGAGGGGATGGACAGATCTTGAAGGAGATTAAACTCCACAGGAATCTGCTGGGGAAGTGTGTATGTGGTGCGGCTCTTCATAGAGGACCACACCATGGTGTGGGCGGAGCCACAAGCCACATGATCAATGGTTGTTCCCTTTGGGATTGCAATCAACTAAATACATAAGAACAAAACACACATCACATGTTCATCATATGACTATCACATGACAATGTAGATCATACAGTAGGGCTTTTCACAGGCTGCGTGGTGTCATTCCCAATCTGTCCCTCGTCGTTGTCACCCCAGGCGAACACCTTCCCAGAGGCTGTGCACACAGTACAGTGAAGAGAACCACATGCAATGTCTACCACCTTCTCTCTGGCCAGCTCTCCCATCACTCGCTTGGGGACTCTCTGATGGCTATCATCACCATGGCCAAGCCTGAAGTAGTCACCTTTACCCCTACAAAGACAAGAGGACACTAGTATACAACAACAACAACAACAACAACAACAAATAACAACAAAGGTTAAAACAACATGACATACCAAGTGTACACATGTCCATCTTTGTTCAGTGCCATGGAGAACTGAGATCCACACAGCACTCGAACAACTTTCTTGTTAGTCAGGAAGTCAATCTTCTTTGGTATTCTGCATCCTAAAGAAAATGTGCACAATAACCACACTCGTCAGAGCCACACCCACCAAACACACAGCCACACCCACCATCATTTCCTCCCCTTCCCAGTTTGCCATAGTCACCATCACCCCAAGACCAGACCACACCATTACTGGTCAGGCACAATGTCTGAGCATCACCACTCCCACATGCCACACCTACAACACGGTAGTCCTTTAGAGACAAAACCTAACAAAGGGAAATTCCCTCACACATGAGCTATCACATTACAATAACCTTGGATTTGTTAGATAGCAACACAAAACCCACTCTCTTTGGCTTCAGCTGGTTCTCGTGGTCATTGTGTCCAAGTCGCCCATACCGCCCCTTGCCCCAGGTGAACAGCTGACCCTCGGCTGTGATGCAGGCACTGTGCGATGACCCACATGCAGCATCCACCACACTACTGCCGATAAGAGTCTCTACCAGATGAGGGGTCTCCATGTTGCTATGGGAGCAGAAACCACGACAACATAATGTCATGATTGTAGCTCTACTTCTCCCGCCCACTCACCTGATGTTCCCGAGGCCCAGCTTGCCCTCCTCCCCCTCTCCCCAGGCATACAACTCCCCCACAGTGGTCACCGCCAGGCAGTGCTTCCCTCCAGAGTGGATGGCCAGCTTCTTGACCGATATACCACGAGTCATGAAGAAGGGGAGGGGTGTGGGTGTGGTCAGCGTACGAGAATCTCCTGTTCCAAGTCTACCACAAGCCCCATAGCCTGAGGCGTACACCTGTTGGAATCCATAGAACATTGAGATGACCATACCAGTCAAGACCGCTGACTGAAGGATACATTTTGAAGATTGTCAGAACGTTTTGTTAACTTCTTTACATGCCAAGTTGTGAGCAAGAAGTTAACAAAACACTCAAGATGATGGTAAATCGTTATCTCATCAGAGATGATAGCGACTCATTCCCTCATCAGAGATGAAGGTCATATATGGGACACAACCTACCTTGCCATCCTCTGTTACTGCAAACATGATCTGTTCTCCTCCGATCAGTTGTATGGGTGATATCTCTGCAAAGCTATTGGACAGGCGAGGTGAGCGGACCTTGGTCCCCTCCACCCCTCCCAGCTGACCACGGTGGTTGTGACCCCAGCCATACACTGTGAAACTGACTGTTAAGGGGATATCCCAGTCATTAGAATACCTAGAAATGGGAGGAGCCACATCACTAGCATCTCATGTGATCACACAAGTTCAAACCTTTGTAGCCACAGAATCAGCTGCTGGTCGTGCTCTAGTCCAAACACTTTGGAATTGAGATACTTCTCATCATCTTCCTCATCAGGTAGCTTCAACAACATCACCTTCTCCTTGATACCCCGGGCCACTGGTAGGGGGAGTGGCCTGCGGTACTGGAGGGAGTGGCACATTCGTGAGGCCAGGCAGTACTGCGAGAACCACTGCCATTTGACTGAGTCCCGACAGGTCTCCAGAGTGTCTAGCTCCAGATTAGTGGCCAGGCTGACCAGGGATTGGAAGAATGCGCTATGGAAGAGCTGAGCTCCTGAGTTGATGTGCGGAAGCTCATAGCTGTACTGCTTGTAGAGGCTCTCTGGGAGGCCCTTGAGGAGCGAGGAGAGGGCACTGATCCCCCCCACCTGTGGAGAGAGGGCGTGATCACAAGTTACACAAATAAGAATGGTCCCATCCAGTAACCACCTGCTGTCCTCTGCTCCCACCCATGATAGCTGGAACCAGGTACCGCCCACCCTGAGTGGATGAGATGAGACGCTCCAGTTGCTTGATGGCCCACATCCTGCGACTGCCGTTCAGAGTGTTGAGCTGGGCACACAGAGCAAGAGCTGCCCCCAATCTGAGGATGGAGCTCTGAGAGAGGCTGTGATCCAGTTTGAAGTTGAGGAGGCACATCACCAAGTCGATGGAGGGTTGCGACTGGAGCAGGCGGTCAGGAAGGGCAGCCTTTTGCTGTGACTCGTCAGTGATGACTGGGTGGACAGTGAACCTGAAGGGGCAAGTACAGCTCAGAGGTGATGAGCTGAACGCCGACTGCTGCAAAGGGTCTTACCTGAACCCCCAACTATGCACTGCTCTGAATTCACTCTTGAACTTCCACTTCAATTCGTCCCCGACAACACAAATGTCCGGAGGCCATTCTGACTGATCGTGACCTGACGACTGTGATATCACAATCCCCGTGCTGTCGTAGATAGTCAATACGTCACTTCTCCCTTGAGTGGCACAGCGAGGATCAAACTCAATTTTCAGTGATTCTGCTCCCGGGATATGGACACGCCCACTCAGAGTACTGTTATGAGCATAGGGGTGTGGGCTCTCCTGGATCACAGGCTGTGCACTGGCTAATGTGAAGGGTTCTTGTGTCACGTCTTCCAGTTCTTTGATGCACAGCTCCATCAACATTCTAGCCACCTGTAAGAAATAGTAATAATGTCATGTGACTGTCATATGACTTTAACACCCACTCCTGGCGGACCTCTTGGTTGGCCTTCCCCATGGCCATCAGCACTGCTGCCAGCGTCTCCTGCCCCTGTTCGCCTGCTCTCCCACTAACAGCCAGCTTCAGCAAGTTCACAAGTAGTCTAGCATCAGCCACTGACAACACACTGGTGAACTCATCCAATCCACTAGGGAGAGATTTCAATGGTTTGGCAGATGGGTGTGTCTGAGACCTGCAGTGGGTGGGGCACACATCCAAGATCATGGCAAACAATACAATAATAGATTATCTCATCCTCATTCCCACTTCCATTCCCAGGTACTCTGCTTACCAAATCACCAACGCACCTATGCTCAGGGGAGGGATGGAGGGAGGGTCCCACTGAATTTTGAATATCCATTTGATTTACTTGTTCTGTTGCCATGGCATCAACAACCACACCCCCTAATGAGCTGACTATAGCATCTCTAGCATACGTTATCTGGAGGGCAGTCAGAATGTGACCCAAAGCAGCTTGGATTTTGAATCTGTTCATTTGAGAGAGAACTATCTTTGTTAGTAACGGTCTCCTACTAAGTGCGTGATGGGCGGATCCCTCTGGGCCGTCCTTCTGACCACGGTGGGGGACCAGAGACGCCCCCAACTGGTCCTCACTGGTTACAAAAGGGACTGGAGTGAATTCCACTGGATCACTGGACAGACCCATCGCTATGGCAATACAGTGGGAGGAGCCTGAAGCAATCTTTACAATCTTATTATGGTGGAAAGAAATCTGAGTGGGTGTGGTCATAGTGGTCCGAGAGAGTGCTCCTTGTTGACAGAACTCGTTCTCACCCCAACTGAACACCTGGATAAGACGTGGTATCCTAGCAACAGTCCCAATTGAACCAGAGACACAAACCTACTTCTCCTTTAGCAGTCAGGGCTAAGCAGTTGAATGTTCCCATGGCAACCTGAACAACATTCTCAGATGCCAATCCCTTCACTAGAGTTGGGACCAAGACATTCTTCGTGTTCCCGTGTCCCAGCCGGTGGTTCTCACCTTTGCCCCTGCAGTAAACAATCCAAAGTAAACAATGACTCAGTAAACAATCAACTAAGCAGTCTCCTTTTTCTCGGCTAACCATGTATAAACTTTCCCTGCTTTGGTGAGGGCCATGGATGAATGAGATCCACATTCAAGTTGAACGATGGGCCCATCCTCCAACACGCCCACCTTCCTCGGACTGAGGGCACTTGTGCTCACGTTGGCTCCCATGCCTAGCTTCCCACAGCTACAATCCCCCCAGCTCCAGAGAACACCGTCATCAGTAGAAGCAATGGTGTGAGCAGACCTCCCTCCACACGCGATGCAGATGCACTTTCGTCCTGAGAGGGCTTGGACCTAACAGCAAACAGTGATGTGGGCGGGACTGAATGGAGAAACATTTCCATTCCAACTTACTTGTTTGGGTTTGGATTGGGACTGTGAATCCCCATGCCCGAGCTGTCCCAGGTTGCCCTTGCCCCAGGTGAACAGTTCACCACTCGAGGAGACGGCTGCACTGTAGCCACTCCCACAAGCAATATCACGAATATGCTTACCGACAAGGCTTTCAATCATCTTTGGCCGATCCATATCACTGAAGCAGTACACAGTTAAGTTTGTGATTAGAGCGAAACAACAGTAACAACAACTAATATAATAAGAGCAGTAACCGCTCACCATTCATTTCCATGTCCCAGCTGCCCCCACTGCCCGTCTCCCCAGGAGAACACCTTCCCATCCGCAGTGAGGGCCAGGGTGTGCCGGCAACAGCTGTGGGTGGCAACCTTCTTTATCCCGTAGTGACTCAGCGAAGGGATCAGGGTGGGGGAGGAGATGTGTTGGCCACTCCCACTGACACCTAAACACCCACCAGTGTTGTCACCTGCCACATAAACCTTCCCGTCCTGCGACACCACATAGGTGGAGCGAGCCCCACCCACTATCAGTGATGGCTTAATCTTTGCCAGAGAAATGCTTCTCACTGGAGTGCTTACCTTCAAGGGGAACAAAGCCAGGTTAGGTAGGCATCAACATGCCCCACACACAGCACATTCCACCAACCATGTATTCACTCATGTCACTGGCCAACTGGCCGCGGTCGTTCAAGCCCCAGACGTACACCTTACTGAAGTTATCCAAATCCTCCGGACCAAGCCCAAGTCGAGCTATCTGCCTCCTTCTGGAAGCTTCCTCTTCATCTTTGCTAACTGTTGTGAGAAATGGGAATTTGGCCGCCTGCTCCTCCTCTGACATGCCCATCCTACCGACGATCCTCAGTCCTCTTATTCTAGTGTCGATCCCTCCGTTCTTGCAGCTGGTCACGTGAATTTCAATGTACTTGTAGTACTCGCCGAGCCCTGTCAGAAGGTAGACATTGTGGGCTGTTGGAGGGACAGTCACCTGCTTTTGGAGTTTCTTCAACTGTGTGGTGGAGTAGCCTCCCTTGATGGAGACGGTTTGAGGTGTGTAGCTGCTGTCGGTGGGCTCCACCTGCATGCAGAGCTGGTCCACTAGAATGTTCGGATGAATCTCCAGACGTACCCAATGCTGCAGGAAACAGCAGAGCTGAATTATATGCACTACAGTTGACAAGATATGCAAGCCGACCCCATCCATAATGCAAGATGACCCCACCCATAATACCAGCTGACCCCACCCACAATACCAGCTGACCCTACCCATAATACCAGCTGACCCCACCCATAATACCAGCTGACCCCACCCATAACATTAGCCGACCCCACCCATAATACATCCATGTTGACCACGCCTACCTTTCCCTGTGGTCCACTGGACTGCCAGTAGGTACTGGGGTCGTTGTCCCACAGGTGGGACGCTGCACCTTCGTTGGAGGACACCGTCCCTCGGACCACAATCTGGTCCCAATCCATAATGACAGACCCTCCTTTCACCTTCCTCTGCTTACGTTTGGACACCACTTTCTGGGTGAGCTTGCTGTGGCTCTGTGGAGTGCCTACAAACACAGCTGGTTGACTAGGATCGTCCGTTCGTTCAAAAGCATGGCTTCTGTGTTTCTGGTCTGCCTCAAAGCATTTCTGGCAATAGTCAAATTCAAGGCAAACTTGACAGCGGAACCTTGGGCCAACAATGGGCTTCTGCTCACATCCATGACACCTTTGAAGGCAAGAAGCAGCGATTGTGACCGACACACACACACACAAACACACACAAACACACACAAACACACACACACACACACACACACACACACACAAACACACACACACACACACACACAAACACACACACACACACACACACACACACACACACACACACAAACACACACACACACACACACATACAAACACACACAAACACACACACACACAAACACACACACACACACACACACAAACACACACACACACACACACACACACACACACACACACACACACACTTGTATCTGATGTGAACGGTAGGTACAAGTTCCATCTCGGAGATGAGTCCGGTCCAGCTGGTCTGCTCGGGGAAGTTCACCACCATGTCCTTGCCATTGCGGCTGATGCTCACCACAGTACCCACACTGTTGTGGCTGACCTGGCCCCACTTGTATCTATGGCAACAAGAAAGGCATGTGAAGCGAAATCACCCAAGTCACAACCACACCCACTCACGCACCGGGGAGTTAGCACAGATCTCTTCACACGAACTTTGTCTCCAATTTTGATTGCCTGTGTGGACTTATCTACAGGAGGTGTGGTCTTCTGGTTGCCAGGCAACAGCAAACAACAGTGATAATATGTCCACTGCTGTTTCCCCCCCTTCCTCCAATCCACCTGGACCGTCAAGGTGTCTATCTCACCATTGTCCACCTAAGGAGGAGGACCTCATGTTTCGTACACAGAACATTACTCATAGCATCATGATTAATACCGTCATTAATATAAAGCATATTATTATTTGAAGTAAAGTAATATAGTCCCCAATAGTGTGAGATTACCATCACCCAATGGACCAGAGCTTTGATCGAAGCTGCTCACAAGACAGCCAGACCTCGTGGGACATGCTATTCCTCGTGCTCAGTATCACGGTCACCCATGTCCAGTGGTGTGTGACTCACCTTGACAACCTTTCCTTGGTCCCCCACTTTGATGTTGTCATGTGACTCGCAACACTCCACTGACATGCCCACAGCAATGTTGTCCTTGACGAACTGAGCATAGTCTGCTTTTGACTGGAAGTCAGTGGGTGACTTGTAGGTGGCTGTCCCCACTACTTCAAAATCATCAGCTTGTTCATCAGTGCTTTCATTACTGTCACTAACACAGACAGGTTCCACTTGGGGTGTGGACTCAGCTGGAGGCTTGGAGGGTTCCTCTTCCTCGTCCTCCGGAGGCGGCTTCTCGGAGGCGGGGATCTTGCTGCTATTATCACAGAGCCATGTCACAATGACGTCCGCATCTGAACTGTTTCCTGCACAAACAGAAGGTGTCCATTAATGAAGACCGATACTACACCCAGTTTAATCCTGACAACCACACCCATCTCCCCTCCCACACCCACACCCATCTCTCCTCCCATAACTACACCCATCTCCCCTCCCACACCCACACCCATCTCTCCTCCCACAACCACACCCATCTCCCCTCCCACACCCACACCCATCTCTCCTCCCACAACCACACCCATCTCCCCTCCCACACCCACACCCACACACCTGTTAAGCGGATGGCATACTCGATTTGATATCGTTCAAAACCCATTTCCATTATCCTGGCCACAATGGGTGACGGAGGTGGTTTAACTTTCTTTGACTTTACTACTGGTGGCATCTGCTTTGGCTTGGCCACAGTCTGAGGTGACAAGGCCGCTTTGTTTTTCTTAGCTTCTTTAGTGGCTTTCCTCCATATCTCCTCCAACTCCTCAGGCTTGCTGACATCCATGGCCAGGTACTGACATACAGTGACTGCAGCAGCCTACGTTGACACGACCATCACATAGTACAGGCTTGCTGGAAGTAGGTGATATAAAAATCAACTCACTTCCAGCTCATCTCTACCAAACACTGCTTTGATTGGTGAAGGTCTAGTGGCTGCTCCTAGGAGCTGCTGGAAGAGGCTGTACTCCTCCCCCTCCACCTCGGTCTGCCTCATGATCTGCCTTAGGTTGTCCTGTTGACTGAAGAGGACCCTGGCAGCCTTCAAGAGACCCAACCTGATCTGTTGCTCTCTCAACAAAGGAATCTTCACAGAATCACCTAGTTAATACTGAGTTATTCACAGTACTGCACCACACACACACACTCACACACACACACACACACACACACACACACACACACACACACACACACACCGACCTTCAGCTGCTAGTGATATTGGTGATTCTGACCTAAAGTGATCTGCACTTTCAGGGAACTCTTCACTGGGACCCATCCCAGCAAGGCGCACAAGACTCAACCACACTCCCATTACAGCCTCTGACATTTTCAATTGATCCACACAAAAGGGAATATTTGGAAACTGGAATAAGACAAAACAAATGAATACATCATAGCATTTGTTATTTACAACAGCAGATAGTATTAGTAGTGTGAATTGTAAAGGGACCCTGGGAATGCCATGGTGAGCAACAACAAATATAACCTGCTATCTTTACCCCCACCAGGTGTGTAGCATCCTCGAAGGGGAGTAATCACAGGAATATCTGTACTGATACAGCGTTAATAGTTGACAGGGTTAATTCGTGTAATTCAAGGGGAAAAAAAAAAGAAAAAAATAGGTCCTGCCGAGACTCGAACTCGGATCTTAGGATTCAAAGTCCTAGGTGCTAGCCTTTACACCACAGGACCTGTGGTTGCTAATGAGAAGCGAACTGGTGCATTTATTCTAAACGTCTAGAGCGACCCACCGATTTCAATTGCGAGAGAGGACACAATTTGGGGACTTTGTGCGACTCGAAAAGAACGACAACTTGCTTCTTCCTGATCTCCGCAATGGTACCAGCTCCGAACTCATCATGTTGTACGACTCCTCCAACTCTTGGTCTTGGATCGGCTCCTCCAATCACAGCCAAAATGGCCAGTATACTCCCATAGAGTTTGAGCTCTTGGGGCGAGACAGAACCAAACTGAATCTGTGAACAGAAATTGTGGTTATAAAATAAAACAGACAGATGCTGCGTTGGAAAGCACATAAGAACCTCTTTGCCTTCAGAAGTCAGGGCAGCCTTCTTTTTCAATACTGTGGGTCCCTCAGCCACCAACTGGGACACTGACTGTAGACAGTGACTGATGTGGTAGTTGATCAAGGAGTTCCAGGCGGGAAGGGTGTGGAGGGACCGCAGTAGAGCTATCATCTCCTCTGCTATGGTGCTGCTGTAGGACGAGGTGAAGGTCAGGTGGTAGCGTTCAGCATGCTTTAGTTCACTGCGACCTGCAACAGACAGAAGGCATCAACTACAATGCACAATAAATCTGTAGACATATCTCACAACTGACTCACCTCCACCAGGTGGCCTCATTGCTGGTGTGTGACACAGGAGTAGAGCCTTCCCAAGCAGGTGCAGGAGGAGCTCCACTACCTTCTGCTGGTCTGTTACTTTGAACCCTTTCTCCCACGAGGGGAGAACAGTCCGTAGCAGACGCAGGGCATGAATCTACAGCAAATGTACAAATCAGTACACACGCTGACCAGCAATGCAGCACTCCACCTCCACTCACTGCATCAAGGAGAAACCTTGTTGGCTCCTTCTTCTTTGAGGTGATGAAAGTAGCTATCTGATCCCCTCTCAGCACAAGGTGGCGCTCCACAATCTCCAGTAGAATAGACAACCACTGCCATGTACAGAAGGCCTGGCCACATGTTGGCAGTGATGCCACACCTCTTGTGAACACCAGTGAAGACAGCAGCGTGTTGGTCATCTGTGAGACTCTCCCCCTGTTGGTTCTGGCAGCTCGAGTCTCATCCATGCCACAGTGCAAACACTCCCTTAGGAAGTCAGCAACGGAGCTGACAGTGTCCATTGGTAAAATGCTTGAGTTCAGGCTAGTGGAGAGGAACAGGGAGCGAAGCAGGTTCAGCACACACTGGGCCACGACGCCCTCTGGGACTTGCACATCCAAGCACTTCGACTTCCCTATGAAAGACATGTCACTTAAGGGACAGCTTTTAACACAACTGTGAAGGCAGTGCCTACCATCTCTGATGTGTGTGTCTTCTACAGTGTCTTTGTCCTCTTCTTCTCCCTTATTAGGGATCTCAGAAGGAGCTAACTTCAGATCATACTTCCCATCCTTGCTCATTCTGTAGGAATTAGTGGCTCCATTGTTCCATCTCACCCTCACCCATCCATCTCGGTCAATTTCACTGATAATAACACCTTCTCCTGGTGGACTGCCATCCTGCGTGCATCAAAGAATGTACAATAACCAAAACACACACCACACCCACACCACTACAAACCACACACCCGGTCTCCTCACCACACACCCTGGTCCCTTCACCACACACCCGGTCCCCTCACCACACACTCTGGTCTCCTCACCACACACACCGGTCCCTTCACCACACACCCTGGTCCCCTCACCACACACCCTGGTCCCCTCACCACACACCCCGGTCCCTTCACCACACACCCTGGTCCCCTCACCACACACCCCGGTCCCCTCACCACACACCCCGGTCCCCTCACCACACACCCCGGTCCCTTACCTGATCCCCCCACTTCCAGTCTGGTCCTCTCACAACCCGAACTCCAGGAACCACCCTGTTGAGAACGCTCGGTCCTGTCACTTCCTCGCTGACTGGTGCTACCTGTTTCCTCCCTTCATTACCAGCCTCGTCACTCTCCTCCGAGGGATCCTTGTCCACCAGAGGAACTGGATGACAACTGTTGGATATGGCCAGAGTCAAGGGGAGAATCCCATTATTAAGTAGGGTTGCTATGCCAACAGTATGGTGGGTGTCGGTCAGCAAACTGAGTCCACACAAGATGAATCGTGAGACAGCTCCTGGCCCAGAGGACAAGCCTCCTTTAGGGACAAGCTGTTTAGTGTTGCTTCGAAGGAGGTCTAGACTCCATTCCGACAGTTCAGTGAGTCCAAGCTCCAGCTCTGCTTGCAGGTAGGCAGGGGATCTCTCGATGTGGGACCTATAGCTGGCCAAGGCCATTCTGCAGAGGGAGGCAGGGTGGTGACATGCAGTAGCTCTCACAGGACCAGGGTTACGTACCTTGAGGTGAGGTCTGAGCTGCCCTTCCACCCACACAGAGTGAAGTAACTGACCGAGGACAATACCTTCTGTTTCAACATTCTGAGGAGTAGCTGGATTCCATGGCAACGCACCTCTGCTCTCACCACCTGGAGTAGAAAGAGAATTCATAGTTAAAAGAAGGTCCTCCTCGGTAGGGAGGGCACATAGCTTTACTTGGGTATGTAGAGTATCCAATAGGACTGTCATTGGGATTTCCCCTGAAGACAGCACAAAGGACTTGACTTGTTGCAACATGGATTGGCTTTCTCTGTCAGCCATTTTGTTTCTTAGCCATTTGAACTTGTGACTACTTTGAGGGTTGATGATTAACGAATCGTGCTCCTGTTTCTATGGCAACAGCAACAGAGGAGACATAACACTATGTATTCCATCATTACCAACCTCCACACACCTCTGGTCCATGGAGGGCCTTCCCCCTTTGTGGGGCTGTGCTGTGTCCACCACCATCTTCTGATAAATACTCTCTGCCTTTGGAATCCTTGACACTAGAGTGGGGGTGTGGGCCTTCTCTCTTGACACGCCCCCACATTATCAGCTTCTTCACAACTCGTTGCCAACGTGGCCGGAGATCCAACACTTGCCGCTTGCGCAACACAGGAAGTATGTCCACCCTGAATGGTGCTATCTCATTGATGAGGAACCTGCACCTCTGCACTGGTGGTCCACACACCTCATCATAGGACTTGGCTGATTCGTGCTGCTCCTTCATCAGACGCAGCTTCCCGTCGTAAACCAACTTACAGACATCACACAGCTGAGGGGGGAGGCGGCCCATTTCCTGCCTGGCTTCTAGCTCTTTGTCTACAGCTGCCTTGTTCTCAATATCCATGGCAACCTGCACCAGGTCCCCGTGCTTCAGAAGGCAGGCCATGTAGTGCCTACCGAACCACTCCACTGGGTGGCCCGGCTTGCCCTCGCTGCCCGTGATCCACATCTTGGACTGGCAGTAGTGTCTCACTGCTGTGTTGAAGGTCTGGACCGTCGCATCTGATTGGTCGTTCTCTACTAAATTCCTGAGAAACTGTTTGACAGCCAGTAGAATGCTGGAGTCACGAGAGCTTTGCTTTTCCAGTACGGGGACAGAACTAGAAGGGGACATGTTCTTCAACTTTCTGCCTTCTTCGCTGGTGGGGCCAAACACGACATTGCTCTTCATCATCTCCTTCCCTCCCTGCTCTTCCCCAAACACAGGGAGATACGACACTGGCTCTAGGCCTCCGGAGAATATGTCCTCCTTCAACCACTTCTGGCAGTCTTCCTCAACACTGCTGACTGGCACGCTACGGACCAGGTTATGAGCATGGTTACCAAGGAGGTAACCTAGGCAACACTCCAAATCCAACAGCAACACACTGACACTAGAGTTCTTGAGGTCGTCAGTCACCTACAAAGTCACATGACATCACATGACATCACATGGCACCACTAAACCCACAGGAAGTAGCTCACCTCTTGGTAATGACCTTCAGTATATTCTTCCAGGAGAGAGGGGGTCACTCCAAGCTCCCTGAGCTTGTCAAACACAACACAATGGTCCTGTGGTTTGAACCATTTGGCACACACACCATGAAGGGAGGGAATTTCCCTACCCAAGCGACTCAAATTGACCACTAGTCCATTGTAAACAGCCAACATCTCTCCTTTAGAGCTCCTGGTCTCCACCTCCGTCTTGGTGAGGTACGGGAGGGATTGGCTGGGGGGATCTGAATGAAAGGAAGCACTGGATAGCATGCAATACTCCAAAAGAGACTAAATCCCTACAAAATTCCCTCAGCAATTTCTCCTCAAACTTACCAGAAGTCCCCATCCAAGCCAGCCTGGCTCCGTCAACACAGACCGCGTCACCTGCTCTGGAGTTGAGCTGATCCAGAAGTGGTACCAGGGCAGAGAGAGAAGAGATGTTTTGAGCACCAACACTAACTGAGACACACTTGTGCTGGAGGACTGCCAGCCCAAGGACCAGCTCTGGCAGGAATATACCAACCAATCCTGAGAAATGGGAGATGGACAGAGATAATGCACACACACACACACACACACACACACACACACACACACACACACACACACACACACACACGTACACACACACACACACACACACACACACACGTACACACACACACACACACACACACACACACACACACACACACGTACACACACACACACACACACACACACACACACACACCTTTCTCCACAGCAGTGATAACATCCTGGTAGTGTTTGCAGCTCAGGGGCACTGCTACTTGGAGGACATCAGCGATGCACTGTCCGATGATCTGAACATAACGGTTGACGATGTACATGGCGGAGCTCACACCATTGGTGCTGTCATTCCAATCACTCATAGCAACAATAGCCATCATAAGTCTTTGAAAGGTGAGCACAAGTTGTCTAGAGACCTCTGGTGTCAGGAGTTGGGACAACTGACCCTCGGGGGGCACAAAGTCTTCTTCAAACTGTGCACCAAACAGAGACGGTGGGTACATCAGGTGTTTGGAGAACAGCAAACAGAGTAGTCAGTAGTAGTCATGTAGAGACCATGTACAGTGTTGGGTTCACCTGACACAGAGCAGCGATGTCTATTCTTGTAAATGTCCTCAGCAAGTGCTCCATGAGATCCAGCAGGGTACTACTGGGCGTGGCAACAGTGACCCCGCCCCTCCTACCAATAGCAGCTGATATGGCATCCTCCAGCACACCCTCGGTCACCAAACTTCTCACCAGAAGGTCCACCATGAACTGTCTCCCGGGCAACTCACCTAAAGAGTCCTCTACAAACACAAGAGTGCAGAGAGTAGTCAATGTTACCGAACCACCCTTCAAGGAGCACTCACGGTCCTCCGCCTGCAAGAACAGTGTCAAGGTCCCCGCCCGCTCCTCCACTGTGGGCAAGAGGATCTTCCAGCAGGTGCTGAGGGTGTCCTGGGCTGCTTCCTGGACCTCACTACATGGGCCCTCCACAGAGCAGGACAGTCCCACCAAACAATCTTTGAGAGACAACAGAAGAGTCGATCCTGAGGATAGCCCCAACTTGGAAGGGTCCACATGTTCACTGATAGCAGTGTGTAGCTGGAGACAAGCATGGTTACAAATCATAACAAATGGGTATTGATCTGTACAGATAAATAGAGTGCCAACACCACACACACACACACACACACACACACACACACACACACGAACCATACCTGAAGCCTCAGCAGGCTCAGAGTGGCCAGTAGCAAGCAGTTGTCTTCTTCACACACAGTTCCAGGCTTTGAGGACTCTAACTTTGCTACAAACATTTTGAGAAGTTTATCCAAGCAGCAGAAAGTGTCCATCTGGACATCCACGCAGAACGGTCTCTGTGTAGATGTGTCTTGTTCATTTGAGAGGGAGGATAGCTTACAAAACACTTGGTTGGTGCCAGGGTACACCGAGAGGATGGATCTTGACGTCACCATGGGAACCACCGTGGGGGTGGGGACTTCATCAGAGACAACACCCAACTGCCCATGTGAGCTGTCACCCCAACCATAGAGCACTCCATTGGATGTCAGAGCAAATACGCAGTTCTTCCCGATAGCAACATCTTCCACCACCACCCGGGTCAATCCCTGGACCAGCCGAGGGACGGGACGGTTATCGTCACTACCATGACCCAACATGTTACCCTCACCACGCCCCCTGCAGCAACATGCACACAACAACTCAAAGCAAACAAAAACAAATAAAAACAACAATTCACAACAAATGGAAACAACAATAACAAAATTAATGAAAACAACAATTAATAACAAATGGAAACAACAATAACGAATGAAAACAACAACCACAACAAACACAACCCAAAACTTACCAAGTGTATACTTGTCCTTCTGTTGTCATAGCAATAGACACATGTCCTCCACATGTTACCTTAGCAACCTTTACTCCTTGCAAGTCCACCTTCTGGGGAGTTAACTTGACCTTGTCACTGTTGGGACCAATTCCAAGTTTACTGAACTCGTTGTCTCCCCAGCACCACACACAGCCTGGGGGATGGGGTTCAAGGTTGCTGACATAACTGCCAGATGAACACACACACACACACACACACACACACACACACACACACACACACACACACACACAAACACACACACGCACACACACACACACACACACACACACACACACGCACACACACACACACACACACACACACACACACACACACACACACACACACACACACCTTCAGCATCCACTGCTATGGTGTGAGCATCCCCTTTGCTACACTCCACTTGGCATACAGTCACTTCCTTCAATGCTTCCACTAACTTGGGTACCTTACAGTCTTCAGTGTTCCCTGAAGAGAGTGCACGGGTCATTGTCAGCTGCAGTCAACACACTTCACATCTCACTGAACCCACCATGTCCAAGTCTACCATAGCTCCCCTTGCCCCAGGTGTAGAGGAGCCCCCCCTCGGTGACAGCTGCGCTGTGTCCGGTGCCTGCTGAGACCTGGACCACCTTCTTACCGCTGAGGACCTCCACCAGGGTAGGGACCGCCAGGTTGCTACATTAATACCAGGATAACACATTTTAGTACTCCTAGATGTATGCAACATTCATCAATAATATACTTTATATGTATATTATAACACCCCACACCCACACCACACCCACTTGGTGTTGTCGTGACCCAATTTCCCCTTCTCCCCCGATCCCCAGGAGTAGACGTTCCCTCCGGTGGAGAGAGCCAGGAAGTGCTTCCCATCTGGGCCAGGACAGCTGCTGATTGAGGTGAAGGTCTCACTGCTGTCCACCAGGAGCGGCTGGAGAGGACCACCACAGCAGTCAGACCAGTTCAGCGTCAACCACAATACTCTAACATACCTGGGGACTACCCTCTTCCTTGAGGTTGAGTTGCCACAGTTTACAGTGGGTGTCCACAGCAACAGCAAAGGCCTCACCACAGGCCAACTCTCTGATGTGAAGTGACGTCATCTCCCTGTGGACCACCGGAGACACTGAATCCTCGGACCCTCCCAGAAACACAATTGCACCGTCTAGTGACATAGGGACTTTCCCCTAAAGTATTCAATCAATTAAGCATTTCACAACGGGCGCACTGGTCTGTGGCTGTACACACATTATCTCATGTACACAACACAAGTAGCAACCATCACAACACATGTAGCGACCATCACAACACATGTAGCGACCATCACAACACATGTAGCGACCATCACAACACATGTAGCGACCACCACAACACATGTAGCGACCATCACAACACATGTAGCAACCATCACAACACATGTATCGACCACCACAACACATGTAGCAACCATCACGAACCTTCTTGTCCGGCTGGTGGGGGAGTGCTATGTGGTACAAGTGGGTTATCACCAAGGCGGCCACCTTCCTAAGGGAGATGTGGTCTGTGTCATTGTTGGGCATGAACACACTGTTCTGATAGCTGTGTATCAGGTTGTACACCGCGGACTGCTTCTGTGAGGAGGAAGGGCTCATCTAGGATTGTATCAGGGCACCTCTACAACAACAGATCCCACCTGTGACAAATCTTCAATGTCTTGATGGACCATGTCGCTAGAAGCTTCAACGACGGATAGTCTCTGAAGGAACTTTCCCAGAGGAGCTGTCAACAGTGCCTGCCATGTCCTCTCGTTGTCTTTGACTTGTTCGTTGTCAGTCTCTCTCTCGTCGTTGGACGACACACTCTCCTCCTCCTTAAGGGCACTCCCATTCCCGATGGGCTCCAGTGACAACAGCAGCAGAATTGCATTCAACATGGCTGACAGTGTCCCCCGCTGCAGTGCCAGTTCCAGGGACAGGGACAGTGCCTGTTGGCGGTCTTGTATGGGGATGTAACTGGTCATCTCGTCTCTGAACACATAAGAACATGTATGTGTAAATTGAAGACACTTTTATTCTGGACACACCCATCTGTACAAATGTACATAAATACCCATACACGCACCTTGTGACAATGGTGGCTAAGAAAGAGGTGACCTTGTCAATGGAGTCCACCCACAAGCTAGGGTAAGACTTGGTCTGGAACAGGGATCCAGGTGGGAGTGCCTCCAACAGGACACATGCCTCCTGGAGCACAGATGAGCACAGGTCCACATCCTCACCGCTCTTCCAAGACCGCCTCATGAAAGAGAACACAAAGGACAGAGCTGTCCGCACTCCAATTTTAGCCAATGTATTGAATGAATCTGAATTTGGTTTCGGTTTTGACTCTATTCTGGACAATCTAAACAACAATAGATAGACACTAGGTATGAACAGACTCACCTGGGTGATGTTACACTATCTCAAGATTGAGGAAAGATATGTGTGTGAGTGTAAAATCAACTAAAACATTGTCAAGATGGCCGCCTAGGGTGGTCTCTGTCAGTAGGTGGTACCAACACTGCACTCAGTGGAATACAAGTTGACAGGCCCACATCTGGGGTGGCTGCTATGACAGAAGTGCACCTGATTCCTGGGCTAGTGGAGACAGCTGGAGTGAGTGAGCCTTACTGAACCATTCAGTACAGGAAGTGGTAAACACACCGTTGTACAGGAAGTGGTGACCATAGATATGCAGGAAGTTGTGAACACACAGAATAACAAGAAGTGATGAACACACAGCTGTACAGTAAGTGACCACATAGTTGCACAGGTGACAGTAGTACAGAAAGCAGATCATCCCAACCTTGTGTTGGGTGTAGTATTCCCTTCGTCCTTGTTGCCTTCGTCAGTGGCCACAGGCTGTGTTGCTCCCTTGCGAACTAAAGCCTCAAAGTAACGTTCCATCACAAGCATTCTTCTGTGCAAGGAGCGTAGACCCTTGGTGGAATGAGCCACAGAATAACTCAGTCTGTGTTGTTCTGAAACTATCTCTTCCAAGCTCGTATTGAGTTGGTCTACAGTAGGTTCTCTGTTGCTCCACGACCACTTTTCCATTATGTTATCAAACAAAGGACCTTCTTCTTTCGCATCAGGTCCTACCTCGGGCTCCACCAGCTCATTGTCCTTCACCAGTTCCTCCCACAAGCGGTTCCCACTCTCTTCGCTAGCAAACACACACTAAAGGGACGAGGTTGGGCTTCACTGTCATGTACCAGGATCACA
This sequence comes from Chondrilla cf. caribensis, assembly GCA_964020155.1. Lineage (NCBI taxonomy): Eukaryota > Metazoa > Porifera > Demospongiae > Chondrillida > Chondrillidae > Chondrilla > Chondrilla cf. caribensis. The sequence goes on along the minus strand of OZ026549.1, from coordinate 6,092,776 downwards.
CCAACAGTAACAGTTATGCACATTCTACCCTTGAACACGCGCCGTGCTCTACTGTAGCTAGTGCTAACCCAAGATGTATCTACTAGTACTCGAGACGAATAGAATAAACCGAGAATGGCATTGGATCTAACGGTGCGTGTTGGAGTAGTACACTCAGTGAACGAGATCTCATTGAGGATCACCTGTAAGTCAACCTTGAGCCACTTCTGGTCACATCTGGGGTTGGAATGGAGGGCAAAGGACTTTATTGCATCCGGCTCCTGATTCATCTTTCACCACTTTCACCAAAAGTACATGTTGTTTTCGTCCAAGCGGCCATTTTATCGATAACGCAATGATGACGTCACAAAATTAACCTCAAATTATAAAACTCAGATTGTTCTTTTGAGGTCCGCTAGACTCTCTTTGAGATAAGCTTCCTTCGGCGACTGGCTAAAGACGGAGACGTCACTTGCAAGCAGAACAGGCGAAGAAGGCTCAGTTGTGTTGTGCAGTGTAACTCGTAGGTTGGTGACACTGAGGGCTGCTCCAGGATGGACCAGGTCCTGGTAGCCCAACGCCCCGAGACCATCCCATACTTTAATGACGACTGAGTGTCCACTTGGGTCCAACAGACCAACACAGTCAACATTGGCACTGCCCCTAGGGGGTACATGTAGTAACTACGCAGAATAAAGATGAGATATAGCCACTGGGCTCACTTGGCAGTCACGACGGAGTCACTGGTGATATGAGACACGACACCCACTACATCCACCTCATCATGGGCCTCCGGCAGGTCAGATAGCGGGGTCACCTGCACATGCAGATACACAGATTGGTCCAGTGCATGCAGTGACAAGAGACAGTGCACAGGTGGTACTCACCCTCCTAGGTGAGTATTTGCCTGGACACAACAACTTTAATTCTTGATACTTGGTGAATTTTGTAGCAGTGAGCTAAAGACAGCACCAAGACAGAGGTGATCAGTTACTCAACTCCAATGATCAAGGAGACCTACTTGTAGTCCACCTCCCCTGGACCTGTTGGCAACAGTACAAGCAGTGAAAAGGATACCAAACACAGACGGTTGACCAGCAGCTCACCGTCCTTCTGATGCCTGTAGGTGATATGCTTTGAGGAAGACGCCTTCTTTCAACAGCTGCCTGACGTCACTGGAGGGTCTCCACACACACAATGTGGCTTCTGAAGCTAAGTAGGTATATGCATGTTGAAGTAGGAGGAGCTATGTGGTACACACCCACAATTAGGTAACATACCTGGAGCAGACAAGTCACGATTGACCTCTACGACCCGTGCTTTGAGAAGAGGCACCACATCACGCTGGGCCGGGAGCTGTGGGGGATCGAGTGGGGAATACATGAGAAGCGGTACAACAGCTATGACCTGCTCACACTACAACCTCTTTCTTTTCAGCTTCAAGTAGTGCTTGCTGGATTCTCCTCTGAAGACGGTCTTTTCTTTGACACTCAACACTGTCCTTATAACTCAAGAGAAGAGCCTTTTGCATTGGACTCAGCCACTCCTAGCAACATGTACACCACACACCAGACCATGTAGACCACACACCAGACCATGTAGACCACACACCAGATCATGTAGACCACACACCAGACCATGTACACCACACACCAGACCATGTACACCACACACCAGACCATGTACACCACACACCAGACCATGTACACCACACACCAGACCATGTACACCACACACCAGACCATGTACACCACACACCAGATCATGTACATGCTGTACACCAGACCATGTACACCACACACCAGACCATGACACAGATCATGAAGGTCACAAACCTGGAAGGAAATAAGATCTGGTGCTTGCTGCATTGCATTGTATAAATCCTCCCCGCTATCAAGGTTCTTGATTGACCTGCTGTTGGGTCTTCGGTTTCTTTTAGATTTAGACCAGCTAGACGCCTCTTCTTCATGTCAAAGGAGATAAGATGGCTAACATCATTCAACACAGCCATAAATGAGCAAACCTTTAGCAATGTCTTCCTCAAACAGTCGTGTCTCTCGGTCACAAATCTTCTCTAGAACCTTCTGTCTGTGTTGGCCGAACCTCCTCTCCTCCTGCTCCTCGGCTCTACAGGACCTGAATATCTTACCACCCTCTGGGGTTTTCTCCATGTAAATCAGAGGGTAAACCCTTGTAATTAAAAAAGAGGTGGAGCCAACTTTACCACCATCTGGAAGAATGGAACCGAGGGGAACATGAATCGGTTCGGGATTCCCCTGGAAGCCTAGCTTAGCATTCCACCGAGCTCGTCTGGTTGAGTTAGCATGAAGCCTGAGGTACACCCCTTGGGGAGCCTAGAGGGATTATGACACAGTCCAGCATAAGGTGATCTTCATTACATAAGGTATGCGCATACCTCAAGAGGTGGAGATGGGCTATCCAGTCCAGACAGTTCTGCCCCTGATACACACAGCTTGCTTCCCACACCAATCAGTCCTCTTTGGACCATTCTCTCCAGCACCTGATCCACCACCCCTCCAATGGAATACCACCCATCAGATAGCTCCATGCTGACCTACAGTGGAGGGACAATAGCAGTCAAGCTCACAGCACTTGGAATGCAACACTGATATTTTTGGAAAACAAACACACTCCAGTTGAGCCGAGCCCTCCCACACTGGAGCCGAGCCCACTGACACACAACACCATTGTCTTGGCCGGAGTATCATCGTGTTCATATATCCTCTTCAGAGCTGATCTGAAAGAGATGGATACTCACTGACAATGATTGGAGAGCTAGCTATGATCCACTCACCTGTGGGCGTGGTCTACTTCTATATCATACCTATACTTCATCTGCAACATCAGCCAGTTGGGTGTGAGAGACCTGCACATTGAGTAAGTGAGCAGAGGACCAACCCAGCCTGTGGTGAGACACACACACCTTCCAGCACACTGCCTGGGGAAGACTACTTCCAGGGAGGCCAGCTTCCAAACTATCCACTTGTAATGGTTCTTGAACCAGTTTGAGGACACCAGTCGAGGATCAACCCCAGGTGTGGTGCTGAAGGCTCTGGAGTGGGAATGGACCAGTTCACAGCCACACGCCCCCCCCCCCCCCCCACCAGCACCACCTACTAACCTCTCCAACTCATCAACTCCTGCACTGGAATCCTGCCCCAGATGAAGAACAGCTCCATCCCCAACCCTCACCGGCTGGCCCTTGAGGACAGAACTGCTGAAATGTAGATATCCAGGGAATCTGAAGTTCACGGCACTCTCCACAGACACTTGCAACACTGAAGGGTGTACTCCCATTGCCAATAGCTGTACAGAAACAACATGAATCTTTGCAACAGAATAGACGGTACACTGCACACAGCCCACCTGTTCTGAGGTGTACTGGCCATGCCTACTGCCAAGTGCTCCCAGTGGCAACAGATGCCCTCTGTGTGCCTTTCTGATGGAGTACAGCAGACCATCTTGAGGATGAACGGTCCCTGTGCTGACAGAGGAGTGTTTCACTTGGTTGAAACAAACCATGGTGTTGTTGAGGGTGTCCGCTACTTCAGTTCTCATTCGCTTGGACTTAGGTTCCGAGTGACTGGCAATATTAGCCCTCTTTATCACCACCGGTGGGTGGTCCACTCCCCGGGGACTTTGTCTGGAGGTGTTGCCTGAGTTTGGCAGTGTGCCAATGCCCGAGTCCTCCTCCATCACATCAGATGATTGGTTGTTATGCCTCAGTGATGTGGGGGTGTGTTCAACCAATGTGGGTGTGTGTTCAAGCAATGTGGGTGTGTGTTCAAGCAATGTGGGGGTGTGTTCAAGCAATGTGGGGATGTGGTCAAGCAAAGTATGGGATCCTTCAGGTGATGTGTGAGCATGCTTTGGTAACAAGTGTGTGTGTTCAGGAGGTGTGTGTGACTGTTGTTCCAAGGATTTGAGGTCCGTGTTGCTCACATTCGGTTGGGTCATGTCCATGAATACTGTTAACTGGCTCTCCGATAGGTGCATGTCTCCAGTGACCTACAGGAGCAAACACTCAAGAGACAACGCTACCACACAACCTGCAGGAGACCTCTAACCTCCAAAGACTGGTCATTGTCAACAGGTCTCTCCAACGGCAGGTGAATCTGAGAATGAGGGGCTCTCCCTGGATCATCGGGCCTCATAGCACAAATGGAGTGTTTTGAAATTACTGCAGGATTTTTGGGTGTGACCTGAGGACTGGTAGGTGTGTCCCGAGGATTTGTAGGTGTGACCTGAGGACTGGTGGGTGTGACCTGAGGATTTGTAGGTGGGACCTGAGGACTGGTGGGTGTGACCTGAGGATTTGTAGGTGCCACCTGAGAACTGATGGGTGTGACCTGACGACTGGTGGGTGTGGTCCGCGGACTGATAAGTAAAGTGGAAGGGGTTTTGACAATAGGTTTATAGTAACTACAGTTCAGAGACGATGATCTGCTGACTCCGCCCCCAGCTTTACCAGCTCTTGGTCTGAACGGGACGGAATAGACAAACTTCTTCATTTGTGTTCTGCAAAAGTAAAGATTGTACACAGTAGATCAACTTGCTCAAGCATACATCCACATCCACACACTGACCGCAATGGAGGAGTGTGTAGCTCTGAAATGAGGAATGACTTCTTTAGATTTTGTCGATCTGCAAGGAAGGCTTCAGGGGTTGAGTGCACACAAGGTCTGAATGTTGAGGAAGGAGCTGCAGGGAGGAGAGAGGCACTGGAAGAACAAATGTACAGAGGTAGCAGGACAACAAACCTTGTGAATAGTTACAGTTTTTCAACAGTGTTTGATGTTCACTTGGAGTCTTGGTTGGAGCAGCACCACCTTTGTGGGAGATGAACTTAGGAACATATCTTCTTTCAGGAGTTACACCAGTCACAGCTGAGTGTCCCTGAGGTCTCTCCTGCTGTGGAGATAGGATAGTATCTAACATCTGGTGTCCAGGAGGAGGGAGCTCCTGATGGCTTACAGTGACGCTGATAGATGTAGGTTTAGGGCCAACATCTTCAACAGTGCTTCCATCATTCTTTACCATGCTTTCCTTAACAGCTTTCAGAGCTTTCTTGGATACACTGACACTCTTCCCACTGGCTGTGCTGAACATGCTGTTCAAGGACGTGGACACTCCTGCAGTTTCATACTCAGCACAGTCGCAAGCAACTAACAGGCTCTTAGCCTGCTCCAGTGCAGGCTGTGAAATAGTCACTTCCTTGCCACTAGCAGTCTGTAGTGTCACAGGCAAGCTCTCCTCCATTCTGGACCTCACATGCTGGAGGCTTTCCTCCTTCACACTCACAGCCCTACCACCGGCTGTCTGGAGGGTGGGAGTTCTAAGACTAGTTCCCAAGACTTCCACTGCATTGTGCATGGTCTCACCAGCAGTGGGCTGGGAGGTGGGCAAACATACTTCATGACTTCCAGTTACCTTAGCTTCAGCGAGAAAATCATTATTTTTACTACTCTCCTCTTTAGAGCAGTACTTAATCTCCTCCCCGGGTAATGACTGGAGCTCATTCAGAACTTGAGTGTTCAGATCTGCCAAGAAATCTACGGAACTATCCAAAGTGGCTGTGGAACTTAGGCTCTCCTCTGTAGGACCCTGTACTGGGAGGTCAGCTGTAGGACCCTGTACTGGGAGGTCCTCTGTAGGACACTTATTCAGGAGGTCAGTTGTAGGACCCTGTACTGGGAGGTCCTCTGTAGGACCCTTATTCGGGAGGTCAGCTGTGGGTGATGAGTATTGACTATTCTCATGGGTTTCCTCTGTATTGGAAAATGGTGTGTATTCTGGTTGTGGAAGCTGGGTGAACTTTGTGAAACTGTTCAAGTCCAGGCTTTCAATACTCTTGACCTGACTTTCTTCATCCATCACACCATCCTGCACATCCTCCACTACATCCCCCTCCACACCCTCCACCACACCATCCTGCACACCCTTCACCACACCATCCTGCACATCCTCCACTACACCCCCCTCCACACCCTCCACCACACCATCCCCCTCCACACCCTCCACCAGGTCATGTACTGTAGACTCTCTAGTACTCAAGATA